>JAMAKE010000014.1:0-106035 GCA_023628695.1 Nectriaceae sp. PG4201
ATACTATATAATGACTTTTTTCTTAAGAAACCTAAATCTCAGTTTTTAGCTATATATTAATTAAATAGCTTGTTTTTCAAAGTTTTAAATTTCTACTTTTAGCTGTACAGTATTAATGCGTCGCATGCTTATCTGCGCCGCATGCTTATCATATACGTTAACTGTACCCTACTACTAGAAGCCATAACTTATTTAATCACTTTCAGGCCGGAGCTAACGCCGAGCTATACATGCTTGCGTTCTCGGATGGTATCTGCAACGAGTTATGCCATCCCTCGTTGACCCACTCCGGATCGTGCCAAGTACTTTGGATGCTGTATTGTTGCTATGGGACTCTATTTTATTGTCGGTATTCCGCCTGCTTGTCTACAAAGTAATAATCCACGATACGGCAAGAGAACAGTAGCCACAGGAATTCAAACCTTTGACTGAAATCTCAGCCGACAATCTAGCACCATTTGTGAGTTATAGATCTCTTGACACAAGCGGATCTCGAAGCTAATGTTTACCTAGTTGTATAGCTCGGCGGACGACTTCATTTTATTCTCAGCAACCGCGCGTCAATGGCGATGCTTATTATGGCAGTACTTTTTCTCGCTATGGGTCTTTAGTCCAGAACCGTGCTGTTGGAAAGAAGATCATGGCGTGGAGAATATGTACGAGAAAGAGATAGTAAATTTAGGGTAAGCTTACCCGGAGTTTAGATATAGTTATTAAGGTGAACTTAATTTATTCCATAGTTCTTAATTGAAATAGATCTACTAATATACTGCTAAACAGCGGTAAGGGTAGAAATTGTGAGAAAGAATAGGCAAGGCTCGGTTTTGCTTGCCTTGTAAAATAGTATAAAATCGTTCATGATTGACGACATATCTGATTGTTCGCTAGAGTTCCTGTCGCGTTTCAATTACGAATAAGGAAGCAGAGTTAGGACAAAATTGGAGAGAGGCGGTTACAAAGTAATAGTTACATAGACAGACCAACCTGCTAATAAACGCCTGATACTGCTTAACCCACACCAAATTGGTGGTTCGGAGTTGAATAATCAAGGTTCTGTCGGCTACACACCAGTATTAAGCAGGGTCAATTGAGAGTCGGTCAAAATGTTTCACCAAAATGTATGGAATAGGTAGGAGACCTGTGACCAGAGCCATTCAGCAGCCTTGTGGTAAGCCTGCCTTGCAGAAATCATGCCATAATCGCGTCGATATCCTCACTCCTGCCTGTTCCGAACACATGATGCTGGATATCCTGGCACGGTTGCCCCTCTGGCGTGTTGTTCCCGGCACTTCAAGTTCCCCGCAGATTTTGGGCTCCCGATCGCGGGGGGGAATTTGGGGAAGATTGTAGTGTATGAAGTACCCCAGTGTGCCAAGGACTGGCAGGCGATGCGTGGGTTTACGCGGATGAACCTCGAACTTTCACCCTCCATCTCGAAAGTAAGGGCTCAGCCCACGTGTAGTGGCGTGTTAGCGACCACCAACAACCACCATTCTGGTAACTGCCTCTGTTCCATGAGGTGGTTTCGGACAAAGCAGGAACTCCAAACTCTTCAGTTGCCGGCTTTCCAGCCGATGGCCGGGGCATGGAAAAACGGATGGCCTGATCGTGGGGAAGCGATCCACTCAGAGTGTGGAGGAGCTGGCACCTCCAACCGACGAAGCCAGCCACTCGACCGATACGCCAAGGAAGCACATAACCGACAAGCTCCGAGATTTTGACTTACAGCAATAGTAATAATAACAACCTCAGCCCACTGTTCTTGCTGGCCTGTTTCATGAGGGAGAAGGATGTTACCTTTATGTCGTCTTAATTCTCCATTAAAGCATCATCGAAAAGGCCAAAAGAAATCCCGACTGTTGACATTGACGATAACTTGAGCAGCAAACAATTCGGTTCCAGACGTCGTCGGTCAAACGGCGCTCGGTCTAGCAACACCCGAAAGCCCAAAATAATTTAAAGTTCCGGGGCCCTTCTCCAAGAACGCATCTCGCACACTCGACCTTTCTCGTTTAAAGACGTCTAAGTTATAGAGACCACAATGCGGTACGGCCTAGCATCCCCAGCCTTCCGGCAATGCCTGAAGCAGCAGCCCCGATTGCGAGTCGGCCTGGCTGCGACCAACCTGAGAAAGCTTGCGACCACCACTACTCGGAAACCGTTGGAGGAGGAAAAAACCCCCAATTATGACCCGAAAGCCTTCTACCCAGCACGCATTGGAGATCTTATGGGAGGGAAGTATGAGCTTGTCTCCAAATTAGGCTGGGGTTCCGGATCAACAGTCTGGCTTGCGAGGGTAGCCTCATGGTGAGCCCTCCTACTTGACACAACTCTACTTATACGACTTACTCTGACTAATCTAATTAAAGGCTCCCGTGGCAGAGCGAGCGTTACTTCGCTCTCAAAATTACCAACAACACGCCTGCTGTCCAAGCCGCTGCGCGCCGAGAGATCAAAGTTTCTGACCACATGTTCTCCATTCGAACCACTCATCCCGGCCGTGACTACGTCCGAAGTGTTCTTGACTCATTCGAAGTCGAGGGCCCAGATGGAAAACACATATGCTTGGCCTTTGAGCCGTTGCGCCAACCGCTCTGGATGATGGGAAAGCAGCAGAACACCCACAATGCTCGGGTTCAGCCTCGCACCATCAAGGCAGTCTTGCCCAGCATCCTAAAATGTCTCGACTTCCTACACACGGAATGCCAGGTCATCCACACGGGTAAGAAACTACAATGACTCCATATTTGTCTTGCAGAAGGCTGACTAAGTATTGTAGATTTAAAAGGGGACCATCTGATGGTACCGTTCGAGACCCCGCAAGTCCTCGAGAACTACGTGCGTCGACAAGAGGCAAACCCTGCACCAGCGCTAGAAGGGCATGGCCGTCCAATTCATGAATCTCGATCTGATTTTGGCCCTATGCAACGGGACGTCGATTACGTTAAGGTCACCGACTTCGGCCTTGCTGTTCGCGGCGATGTCTTGAAGACCCCCAATCATGATATTCAGCCACAAGAATATACTGCCCCTGAGGTCATGCTCAAGGCTGGATGGACGTATTCTGCTGACATTTGGAATCTTGGTATGGTGGTAAGTATCTTCTCCCTCCCTTTGAGTACAGAACCTCGTTACTAAACTATTAATAAGTTGTGGGAGCTGCTGGCGGATGTGAATATTCTCAGCGGCGTAGCACCTGGTGCCACCGAGTTCTCTGATCGGACCCGATTCGCCCAGATGATCCGCCTTATGGGGCCTCCACCTCAGGAGCTTCTCTCCAAGGCCGATCCTGCAGCATACTCCCAATTCTACAACGAGAAGGGTACGTTAGTACATATGATATTTGTTTAGTGTAGGACTAACATAGCCTTAGGAGAGTTCAAGTACCCCGAGCTTATCCCGGGCGAGAACTTCAATTTCTCTAGCCTAACACCAATGCTAGCTGGAGAAGATAAGGAGCGGTTCATTAAGTTTGCTAAGAGAATGCTAACGTGGGTTCCGGAGGAGAGAGCCACCGCCCAGGAGCTACTTGAGGACCCATGGTTGCAAAGGAGGCTTGTGACTAGCCCCAAAACGTCTGGATTTGGAACTTTGGAGGATACCCTTTTACTTTGATGAGTTGCATACGCGTTTGGGAATGGTGCTTTGGGGGTTGCTACGGCCGGCGCACAGGATCTATGTTAGATGTACAATCATGCGAAGAATACGAAATATTTAGCGATGATGCTCATAATAAAGGACACCAACGCTTCTTACAATCAAATTGCTTCCTAATTAGATGACAAAGACGTATTACATCCTCATCTGTCTCTGGTG
This sequence comes from Nectriaceae sp. PG4201, assembly GCA_023628695.1. Classification (NCBI taxonomy): domain Eukaryota; kingdom Fungi; phylum Ascomycota; class Sordariomycetes; order Hypocreales; family Nectriaceae; species Nectriaceae sp. PG4201. The sequence continues at coordinate 3,817 of JAMAKE010000014.1, forward strand.
CTGCCGATATAATCAGTTCGTTGGCACAGTACACTGCTTGTTGAGGAATGAGAGAATTCGCATAGAAACCCTACTCTTACCAATACTTTCGATGGCTTGAATGATTGTAGCGATTTAAAGAATCTAACACCCCTAATCAATCACATTTCCCTGCCACATGGCAAAAGGTTGAGAACAGAGTTAGCGAACAAATCGCCATCCTAGTTTGTACTGACTGTAACATGCCTCTTGGGTTGAAGATACCTATGAAGGATTTTGCGGTCTTTGTTACGGGTTAGTCGCCATTTGAGGCCCAAAAAGCCATGGAGATTTCTGAATGTGATGACATATATTGATGCTAACCAGGCTCCGAACCTGCCCGATTACCCACTTTTAATAAACCATGTCGGAGTCCTCAAATACATAATTTCCAATTATATATCATCTCACTAGTGCAGAACGGAAACCCGTCAGCCGTCCTGGCAATGCGTAGTACTAAACCTGGGCTATGCCCTAATTTCCCAAGTAGAGGTTATCTCCCTTGTGGGGTTGGTAGTACCACCTTGTTAAGACCAGATATGAAAGCTGACGAGACCCACATCCTTGTCACCATCCTAGCCTCAAGACACGTAGCTCCTTGTTCTTGTATGTGTCCCACGTTTAAACGCTTTATCTGATTCGTTCATGGAATAAAATATTATGTAGATTTCTCGTTGTAATAACACGTGGCTACATTTACAAACATGTTTGCTTAACTGAGCCGTCTGGGCGCCGATCAAAATCCCCGAGTCCTGCGTTCCTAACTCCGCTCCGTGAATCACGAGAATACTGGGATATCTGAAACATTCACCACTGGCAAATTCCCAACGGTGACTAGCTTACACAATTGGAGAAAGCCGAACTAGATGGGTAATCTTACCACTACAGGTCGAGTGTAAGTTCACGTTATCCATCTGTGACCTACCGCTCTACGTGAATAATCTTTAATCTCTTTAAGAACTCTGCTCGGTCTGAGTTTCATCTCATTCTTGCCTCAATACCGACGTATCATCTCTCAAGGAAGCAGCTCTGGAATTAGTCCAGTATATGTCCTCTCCAACCTCACCTCGGCAACCGAGCAACTCGTACTAGCTTTGTACTTCGTCCTTGAGAAGCATCAATTCGAGGACAAGCCGATACCTTTGCCTAACAGTATTCGAGCGCATATCAACATTGCCCAGTTCTGCATAGTGTGGCTTTGCCAACTGGTACTGTAACTATCCCTTCAACTTTCACCATTGGGATAACTAGCAATCGTTAATACTTTCTTAGTTTGGGGCTATGTCTTTACTATCCCGGAATTCCGACTACAGAAAGAACCACGATCCTTATAATTTTTATCCTCTTTCTCCTCATTTCCATCGCGCCCATCATCTGGTTAGCTAGTCTTCCACCAGCCGGAGTCGGTACAAACGTCTGGAGTGATCGTAGCTGGCCTAGTGCCGTATTTAGCTACTTTCATTTCTACTTCGTGAATCCCGTTGTAACTACTGTCGCCCTGACCGCGCTAATGCCGCAAGGAAGAGAAATCCCAATTTTCAAAGGCACCGGAGCGCTGAGTGTTTCTTGCTTAGCCACACAGGCTGTAGTGTTCTCCATTCTCGCTTCTTCCTGGTTGCATCAGTTCCGGCTACCATGGCGGAGCAGAATAACTACATGGTATATTATGGCCGGCTGGCCGGCTGTCAACAATCTTGCGTTCGCCTTGGGACAAGCTGTGTTGTGGCTTATTGCGATGCTATGTGGAAACGAGTAGTTACGGGTTGTGAACTGTATCACTGGGTGTAGGTAGACTACTCCAAACAGACTTGGATTGTTGTCCTTGTCAATTAAGGACATCTTTAGGATTATAGAAAGAGGGCTCGCCATCAATATCTCGATTTCTTCACTTTCAGCACTTTCAAGGACCAATGAGAATTTCTACCAGCTTCAAGAAAATGGCTAGCGAATGTGAGTCTTCAGTTTCTCGTCTGCCGGCTGTAGGGTCCTCGTCAGAGGCATAGGTGGCAGGCCATGATACAAACGCCCATGCTGCGTTTTCAGGTTTCTCTAAGGATTCCCTCAACCCAGAGCCTTGAAGGTTTCGGAGTAGATGAAGGCTAAAATCAAGAAAATGAGAGTCGCCTTCGGTTAGAATCCTATTCTCACGGACCCAGCGACTGCTGCAGTGATCAATTTCTTCGACCTTTAAAATTTGGGTGGGGTTCTCGAGATATTCACTTTGAGGAAGCCAAAGCAGTCTCCCTTGCAACGTACAACCCTAACGCTGTTTGTCTTCTACTTCCTACGACCATTGAAGTACCCTGAGGACTAGCGGATGGCTGACATTTACACCTCGCCGAGTTTTCAATAGATCATTACTTTTGGAACTACCAATGAGATTGGGACTTTTTAGATTCGTGTTGTCTTAGAAGAGAAGAAAATGGGGTTCTTAGGGACTCTGTTACTTCGGGTTCTCATGGAGTGAGCCCTGGGGATTATCTGACTCTACTAGCTCATCTTTTCTTCAAGGTTCAGGAAGCACTGTGTACTGTAAATCTCGTCACGACGCATTTGAGTAGCTTTATTTTAAGAAATCGGTTATGTTACATCATTCGTCCCAAATCCTGGATTTCGTTTTCCTTCCTGTGGTCACGAAAGATTTGAGCGCGGCATTTCTTCTCAATTCTAGTCATCTCATAAAGGGTTTCCATCTTGCTGGTGCTGTTACCCTATTCATGCCATCCATATCTATTACCACTGTATCAGCTGGATTGGGTTGATACCGTCCCAAGGTAAACTCCCGGGTCAAAATGGTCCCGTCTGCGTCTTCACATCCTTGTTGTCAACTCTAAAGAACTAGAAAGCCAACAAAACACAGGAGGATACCTAATTCGGCTGTCAACAAGGTGGAATCTCGCCAACGTCAAGTCAGTAGCTTATTTAGCATCTCGAATAATTCTTACAATACTGTCTTCAGACTACAAAAGACTTGCATTCATATGCAGCGACAACAGTCTTATTTGTAGGAAGACGGTGCAGTCAAATCTCAGCCTCAGCAAGCGGATCTGACTTCTCCTGGATTCTCATAAGTTGAAGTTCGGGGGAGAAGTCGAGATGGTGGGTGTGTAAAATATGAAACAGCCGGATCAGATAACAGGATTCTCTCCGAAAAGCTAAAGCGGTCCAGTCCCTCACACCCCTTAGCTCACCCGGAATTAGCCCGTCACTAGATGGTAATAGGACTATTTGATGCAAGTCGTCAAGAACCATGCCATACGCCGTGAAGTCCTATTGGCCATAGACCAGGGTGCCGGCTTTCGGGACAGATGTCGGGGCCTCGGGACACCCCCGATCATGGATTCTCGGGAGACTCGCCCGAGCTCTTCCCATCTCGCCCGGTTTCCGACAGCAAGTCACAACGTGCAAGCCAGGATCAGGGATTGTCTAAACAGCCGAGAACTGGCCGCACAGCAGCCTCGATTATTCGTAACCCATCAAACAGTCGAACAAGCCTAGAACGCTTGAATCGGTTGACCCTAACACCGTAGTTGTCCATCTATAGGAAAGTATGGGGTTGAAACGAACCACGCTTAAACCTACTACCCCGCATCGACCCAACTCCAACCCCTGGCACCCCAGAGTGACTAGTTGACTAGTTTACTCTACTTGAGCTCCCAAGAGTTTTCCGCACTCCTTAATTACCCTCGTAACATGTCATGAGGTAAAGGAGAAAAAACGCCTCCCAAATACTCAGGGCACTACGGGCCGAATAATGCTAGAATATGGAGACGCTTCTCAGATCAGACTGTCTCTCTCCTGGGAACGGACGAATTCTCATGACAATGGCCGAGCCTATACTCTACTTGGAAGAGTTCAACCGAGTGCTACGAGTTGAAATGAATCGGACTGAGAAACGTGAAGTTATAAAGATGCAAGCATTCTGGTCTAATCCCTTTACTTTGTCTCTGCACTCCTTAGTCCAACTCCTCTTGAGATTCTCGGTCTTCCCTACCCCTGTCCGCCTCTAAACGGGTCCCTCATCTAATATACTTGTGACGATGCGTTGCGAGTTTATCGCGGCTCTGGCCTTTTCGGCCCTGCCATTCGTGTCTGGTGAGTACTACTATAGACTCAATCATATTACAGGATACTGACCTGACCATTTATAGCCCAGATCTCCTGGAGCGAAGCTTATAGCAAGGCAAAAGATACCCTTAGCGAGCTATCGCTTTCTGAGAAGGTCGGTATAGTTACTGGCGTCGGCTGGAAGAAAGGTCCTTGTGTCGGCAACACATACCCAGTAAACTCTATTGGTTACCCGTCACTCTGCCTGCAGGACGGTCCTTTAGGCATCCGCTTTGCCAAATCTACCACTGCTTTTACTCCTATCATCCAAGCAGCTTCGACATGGGACCTAGAGTTGATCCGCCAGCGCAGTCAGTACCATGCTGAGGAGGCACGAGCACTGGGCATCCACGTTCTACTCGCCCCAGTAGTTGGTCCCCTTGGCAAGCAAGCAACGGGCGGCCGGAACTGGGAGGGCTGGGGCTCTGACCCTTACTTGGCCGGTATTGGCGCAGGGGTGGCCATTGAAGCAATGCAGGCTGTTGGTGTCCAGGCCACTATCAAACATTATATCGGCAACGAGCAAGAACTACACCGCGAGACAATGTCCAGTAACATAGATGACCGTACCATGCATGAGCTGTACCTTTGGCCATATTACGATTCGGTGCATGCTAATGTTGCCGCCACCATGTGCAGTTACAACAAGCTGAACGGCACTTGGGCGTGCGAGAATGAGCATGCCATGAAGACATTGCTCAAGGAAGAATTGGGCTTCCCCGGGTATATTATGTCAGACTGGAATGCGCAACACTCTACAGTCCAGAGTGCTGTGACGGGGTTGGATATGACCATGCCTGGAGACGACTTCAGCGGTGGCCATATCTACTGGGGTCCACAGCTTCAGACAGCCGTCAAGAATGAGACGGTCCCAGCCGAACGTGTCGACGATATGGTGACCCGCATTCTCGCTGCTTGGTACAAGATGGGTCAGGATACCGGCTACCCATCCACCGATCTGAGCCGCAATGTCCAGAGCAACCACGCCGCAAATGTGCGTGCCTGCGCTCGTGATGGAATTGTACTCCTCAAGAACAAGAATGACATCCTTCCCTTGCGCAAACCGTCGAAGATTGCTGTTATCGGCTCTGGTGCCGTGATTGGCAATCACGCCAAGAATCTTTGCAAGGATAAGGGGTGTAATGATGGAGCTCTGGGGATGGGCTGGGGTTCTGGTTCTGTCGAGTACCCTTACTTTGTCGCGCCATACGACGCCATCAATGAGCATGCTTCAAGCTATGGGGGCAATGTCACGCTGAGCGAAACTGATGATCCTACTGCTGGAGCATCAGCTGCGAAGGGTAAAGATGTTGCTCTCGTCTTTATTACCTCTGATGCTGGTGAGGAGTATATCACTGTTGAGGGCAATAAAGGAGATCGAAATGGCTTGCTACCGTGGCACCAAGGAATCGACCTCGTGAAGGCCGTTGCAAACGCTAATAAGAACGTCGTTGTCGTTGTCCACAGCGTCGGACCCGTCATCTTATCAGATATTCTCGCTCTGCCGTCTGTCAAGGCCATTGTCTGGGCCGGCCTACCTTCGCAAGAAAGCGGCAATGCGCTGGTAGATGTTGTCTGGGGCAGTACTAGCCCAAGCGGCAAGCTTGTATATACAATTGCTAAGAGCGCGGATGACTACAACACCAAGATTCTGCCAGGTGACGACGACTTTCCTGAGGGATTGTACATCGACTATCGCCACTTTGACCAAGCTGGCATTAAGCCTGAGTTCGAATTTGGGTTTGGATTGTGTAAGTTTGGTGTACGTCCAACTGTAGACTGTTTGCTAACGTTGGATAGCCTATACCAAGTTTGAGTACAAGCATCTCACTGTCGACTCGATAGTAAGATCTGGACCGACGAAGGGCCAAATTGTTCCCGGCGGCGCTAAGGACCTATTCGACGATGTTGCAACTGTCACAGCCTCCATCAAGAACCGCGGTCGCGTTGCAGGAGCAGAAGTGGCGCAGTTGTACATCACTTACCCATCCTCGGCACCTGGTACCCCACCCAAGCAGCTTCGCGGTTTCGCCAAGCTACACCTCGAGCCGGGTAAGTCTGGTAAAGTAACTTTCAATATCCGCAGGAGGGATCTCAGTGTGTGGGACACAAAGACGCAGAAGTGGACGGTGCCGAGGGGAAGATTTGGAGTGAGTGTTGGTGCCAGCAGTAGGGATATTAAGCTGAAGGGGACGATCAACGTGTACTGAGGAATGGCGGAATGTTTTGAATTATAATGTATATATTCTCTTCTGGCAGCTAAGTTTAGAACGTGGGAGCAGCATTTTCAAACCCGATGTCGTAACATCCAAGTATCGACCACATTCCGATTTCATATTCCGTGGAGAATCGCACTCCTGGCCTTAGTAACTTGGAAAGATGCAGATGTTCAAAAAAGCTAGTAAAGATGTTAACGCCTTCACAGATATTGAAGCATGGATCTGGCAGCTGCCAAATTATAGATATGTCTTGGTTTGCTCGGCCAAAATACAAATCTTGAAACTATCTACAGTCGAATACCTTCAATGTACTACTAATCTTCGTACAAAGTTTTAATGGTATAAAATTTCATAAACTCCCGATATGCATCCAATCAGATCCATTATGCCATTTGCTTTGCCAATCAAATGGAAAGCACTGGTGCGCGAAATGGTTGTGTAGAATATCCTGGGTCTCCAGTCCAAAACCGCTTGTATGTGTATGTTTATTCAAGGCTTGTCAGCAGCCACAGTTGAGAAGCTGAATCAAACGCCACCCAAATGTCTCACCGGGTAGCACGCCGCAATTGTTGTTACGAAATTCCAAAGCGGAGGCTGTGACAATATCCCGCGAGAATGTGCAACACCGTCTAAAGTTTTTGACATGTGAGGAGTTAGGTCGTGGTACGTTAACCTTTCCGTTAAGGGGCTGTGCATTGAAATCGTTCTGAAGACCAAAGGATATATCTATCGTTATTCATTTGATTTGATGTTACTTGTAGGGTTATAGAACCCGTAAAATGTATTCAGTCCTAGATAAGGTTATTAGAATGCCAGATGGCTGCTATTGACTACGAGTCTAGACCGGGCGAGGCCAATCCATGTCTCTGGAATGCAATCCCTCCCCGCTTCAGCTGCAATGAAGCGGTGGGTGAGAAAACCTGCAGATGCTTGCCGATTCGTCATGAGGCTTCAAGACCCCGCACTTACAATATCACAAGCTACTCCGTGAGCCCTACCGTCATGCAAGCCAAGGATAGAGGAGCTGAGAGTCGTTGGCTTAGAGTTACGCATCAATGTCAGCTCCAATATTCATCCTACGCTATTGGACCCCCGCATTACACCAATCACATTTACTAGCCCAAATCAGGTATATCCGTAAGGTATCGCTGCATAATGAAACCCATTTGCACATCACATGTTCAAGCCATCGTAACTTCAGGTTTCACTTAGAATGCCTCAAACTCAGCAAGATTATGTATCAAGTTTCACTAGGAAGTACTGAAGATCATGGTTATGCTTGGTCAAAGTCCTTATCACCACATTATCTTACGTGTGATTATCTACTTATGTGTCTACACCGCTCAGCCTGCCGCTCTAAAAGTAAGCTTTCCTGATCCCATCTTAACCCATGCAATTTGCCAAACAATAAAATTATTATACTTCCTATGGCTGTTCGAAAGGATTGGGTGGCTCTGCAAGCTGATTACTCCGTTTGGGTATACTTGTGGTAGACAAGATTCCTAGTGGCAGCCTGGATGCGATATAAGCCGAGACGTAAGAGGCGCTAGCTGGTATGGAGGCATATGTGCTCAGATTTGCGTAGCTATTGAGTCTGGAACGCGAGCTGACCTCAAGCTGAACTCGAGCTGAACAGCCAAAAGTAAGCAGGGTTATAGTAGTGTAACTGAGGCACTTGTGATTTCTGATATTCCCTGCAATGAGGTGTTGTATCCTTTCGAAAGGCAACAGGTAGTAGTCCGTTGCCATGTCTATACATATACCCGTGTTCGAGATGCAGTCTACAATTCTCTATCAGCGACCGGTATATAAGCCTTGGTTCTATCCCATTTCTTCTTCACACTTTGGAAGCCTTTTTATGTTACCTCACTCGCCTCTTGCCGCATCAAAGTCCCTTGTCTACAAAAGCATCGATTAGTTTGAAAGGAACACATCATGTCTACTCCCAGTGGCCCCGTGGAGGTTGCGACCGGCGATTTCAAAGGTTGCACAATCAAACTTCTTCCTAAAGAGAAATGGGGTCCAGCTGCTTCTCGTGCCGTTACGGAAAACCCCGCAAACGCGCCTATGCTTCAAATGCTGCAGCAAGGCACTGGAGCAAGTGTCATCAAGCCAAGCCACCTCGCGCTATTGACAGCTAAGTACTGGGGAAGAGGTGGCGTCCACCTCACCGTGAGCTTCCTCGATAACCCCCCTGCAGATCTCCGCGCTCGCATTTTGAGCCATATGAACGCTTGGGGTGTATATGCAAATGTCGAATTCGTTGAAAGGGCTTCCGGTGGTCAGATTCGAATTGCACGAACAGCGGGGGACGGACACTGGTCCTACTTAGGAACAGACGTCCTTCAGATCCCCATTGATGAGGCGACGATGAATCTCGACTCGTTCAGCATGGACACGCCCGACTCTGAGTTCTATCGCGTGGTCCGGCATGAGACCGGCCATACATTGGGTTTTCCGCATGAACACACAACCAGCGGGATCGTAAGCCGCATCGACCGCGAAAAAGCCATCGCCTATTTCATGGCCACTCAGGGATGGACGAGAGAGGAAGTGATTCAGCAAGTCCTAACACCTTTGGACAATTCGGCCTTGATTGCCACTGCTGCAGCGGACCCAGAGTCCATCATGTGCTATTTTCTCCCCGCTGCAATCATGGAGGATAACATCTACGTGCCGGGCGGCAACGATATCAACGCTACAGACGGCCAATTCGCAGCTTCTATTTATCCTAAGATTGCTAGCTGGCAGCTACTAGACAACAATTCTGCCACCACCAGCATTGTCGTAGATGACGCCAACCTCTACCAACTCCACAACTCGGGCCGGATCTGGCGGTACACTGGTACTCCTCTTACGGGATGGCAGGAGTTGGACAACAATTCTGCAACTACAAAGATCGCGGCAGCGAACGGACGGCTCTATCAACTTCACAAGAGCGGGCTTATCTGGAAATACACCGATACTCCCCACACTGGCTGGCAGATGGTGGATAACAATTCTGCCAGTGTTGATATCGTAGCCAGTGGTAACGACCTATATCAGCTTCACAACACAGGCCGCATCTGGAAGTACACAGGCGTACCCCTGACTGGATGGCAGGAGCTGGACAATAACCCGGCCACACAGAAGATCACGGCTGCTGGAGGAAATCTATACCAGCTTCACAAGTCAGGCCTGATCTGGAAGTATACCGGGGTGCCACTTACTGGGTGGCAGAAGATAGATGAGAATGCAGCCACAGTTGATATTGTTGCACGTAAAAACGGCCTATACCAACTCCACAACTCGGGAAGAATTTGGAAATACACTGGTGTTCCAGTGACGGGGTGGCAGCAACTGGACAACAATCCGGAGACCAAGGAGATATCGGTCGGAGTGGGTGGACTCTACCAGATACACAAGAGCGGAGCAATCTGGCAGTACGTTGGCCCACCCATGACAGGCTGGAAGCAACTTGACGGGAATGCCGCGTCTACTCACATCGTGGCTGGAAACTCGCTCCATCAGCTACACAAGACAGGCCTTATCTGGCGCTACATGGGGTAGGGCTTCAAGTTTATCTGGATTAGGACTGCCATCATGATTCTTGATATGTGGAGAATTATCTGGACATATCTTTTATTCATAGTTGACTAAATTGAATTGCGAAGAAATGGATTAAGATCCTTATGTATAGTTCATTGTTGACCCTGACCAGTAGTGCTTTCCGTGATAATCAGTGACTCGGGACCTAAGCTATGAGTTATAGTATCAGAGATCCCTGCAATGATTTGTGCGAGTACTCTATACCAAGCTATTCGCTGCCATAAAAGGTCTGTTATGGGCATTGTAATGTGATCATCTGGCAAGAATATCTACTCTCCTAGTGATCTGCTTCAAGGTCGAATGCTTGGATATTGTCGTAAGGGATAGCTACAAGACCATTGGCGATGACTGACGGGGGTCCATTGCAAGCTGGGAAAGGGTTTTCATCAACTTTGTCGATCCATTCTCTCAACCCTCAATATTGTTCTTAATCTCTCCTTTCCCAACGTTGACATCGTTTTCAAGGCCGGATATCACAGCTCCACCTCAAGTAGGCTTAGCGAGCACAATTTCGCCCTCTATTAAGGAGTCAGGGAGAACGATCCATGCTATATTGAATCCTTGCATGCAGGTTGCATACGAACTCCATCGACTCGGTGGAGCTCAGCCAGTTATTATCGAGAGATCCGCGACATTTTTTCTTTCTAGGCATAAGCTTCCCGCGGAGAGATTCTCCGATCGACGAGCCCTCGAGAGCGACTTACGGAGATGCGCGTACGGCACGGAAGCGAAAGGGGGATTGCAAAGACGCCGACTCCTCTGCTTCCGACATAGTGTATAGGAAGCCGAGACACCAGAGGCAGGAGTCCAGGGACAGGATCACATGCCTCGAGCTTTACACCTTGGAGCCTAGTGTCGCTGCTGTATGCCTCACAGTTGCTGGGAAATTTGAGAGTTTCTTGGAATACGGGGGCGTCGAAGCCTTCAAAGGAGCGCCTCATAGGTCATTCGATGATAATAAAATTCCCCTCTTCTTTCCTATTTCTCTTCTCCCATAAATAATCAATGCTTGACCAGCATTATTCTATGTTCTGATCATTCCGGGAGGACAATCCCTTCACTATCTATATTAAATTGACACAGTTTTGTAACCTTTAGATGAAGTTAAAACTATAGCAAGAAATATGAAAAGAGTAGCTTAATCTTAAAGGAATCAAATTTTTGAGGTTTCCTTTGCAATGCAATGGGATTGGGAAAATCACGTATTGCTCTGATTGATGCCTTGAATATTTGCAAATAGGTGCAGGAACATATGAGATGCAATTTCATCTTCATAATATGCTAAACCGGCTATATGGGATAGTGATGTGATAAAGTAGAGGTTACTTTAGTAAGGTCAATTCAAGCCATTTTGATGCTTCTCAAATAAGGATGTGATTAAAAATACTCGGCTATAGCTGCGTTTTCTGACCTACAATTTGCTCGATATTGCGGAGAGTTATTTAGAAGAGCTCTTTAAGTATGACATCGTTATCTGTGTCCAGTGCTTCCTACTCGCTGGGTATAAAACACTGTGTTGAGTAGTAATGAAGCATATGCTGTCACTGCTGAAACACAGCGACGCAATTGTTCACTCAGCAGCACTGGTGCGGGAATACAGCACTCATCTTGCTCGAGCTCAGACTAATGATAAAGTAGCAACTAAAACCTAAAGCGATCCATAAAAGGAACTTCAATGTATCTTTAAAGTAATATCCTTTCATCAATGGAAACATTAGGGCTCTAAGTGAGAGTAGCGATGATAAGGCTTAGGGCAATGCTGAGGAAGATAACGAACACAAAGAACCCGCCACTCTCGATGAAAAAGGCAGTGAAGAAGATGCAAAATCAGACGTGGAAGAAGAGAAAGATGTGGTAGTCTAAACTTATGGCGATGACTCTATTGGCTATGCCCTTGAGGGTGGAGAAGTATGGTTTGAGGACGGTGACAATGACTTCGACATAGATTGGGCTGAGGGGACGGATCACGAGGAATGCCAGCGACCCAACTGTCTAACAATGACTCTAGTGCACACCTCGTCTTAACTGATGAAACTAGGGTTCCATAAATATAGCCTCGTCATAGTGTCATCCATGCTGGGTGTAATGATACTTTTACAGTAGGCCATTGCCAAAATGGGATACACCATAAACACATACTTTAGAGCCCTACATATAAGTCGCTCATTAAGATTATGGTCATTGAGAAATTAACCCTCTCTAGCACCCATAAGACTCTTATATCTAGGTCAATAATGTGCCAACGGTTGGATGTTTTGCCGAGGATCTGGACTCGGTATCTAGCAGTGTCTCAGTCAGGGTCACTTACCACATGGTGTCTAGGACAGCGAGATCCAGCCCCAATGCGCTCGCCCGGTCTGCCTGAACTGTTTCATATTTATCTATGCTCTCATCTCCACGTCGGAATAAATCTGGGGTTAGCAATGGATCCACGTATAGGCAGTATAACCTTCTCATCGGGGCCCCCATTGGTAATGAGATTGAAAATCTCAAGCCCACTTTGATGTAGTCTAAATGATGCTATACTGAAATGATCGATCCGGTTTTCATGTTATAGTGTCTCAAGACGAGACTCTAAGGTGCATCATGGATGAATTTCTGTACCAGCTCTGCGTGAGAAACTTGGCATTCCCAGCGACCAGATTGAGACCACTCAGTTTTACCATAGCCTTCCCAGATTAATTAACACTACTATCAGTCAGGTTCTTTCAGAATTTTGCCGGCCCTCCTGGTTTCTCTCTGGCCTCAGTCTTAAGTCCGAGTTGTGAATCATGAAGGTATTGTTGGATAATGAATTGCACTTATCGCCACAACTTTCCTGATATTGAACGTCTACTATGTTTCATCACCAACTTTTCTCCCCCAGACCATTTACTTACTCGTAAAATCGCACCTATAAGGATTGAAAGGAGTAGTGTAAAGAGTAAAAGCTTTTATATGGAATAAATATTAGATCAAAGATTATCATGCCGCCGACATAAACTGCACCCCATTTATGATACACGCCTCTTATCCCATCCTGTGGCGCCTCGTTTGCGTTTCCAGTAACTTCATACTAGCATTCCCAATGGATATAGTAGCAGTGGAGCGCCTCGCGGTGCAAATGCATCAGACTTCACCAGGATATGGTTTCCTCCCGTATACCACAAAGACAGGCATATAGGCGTGTGTACGCGGGTTATTCAGATCCTGTCGGACATCGATGAGAGATACCTATGTCCTCGTCAGTCAACTCGTCCCCAGCACAAAGTCTTGAAGTCATTGATGAAGGTGTGGTGCCTTCGAGGCAGGCTTACCTCAATCTGAGCGCTCGTCCGTTCAAATGCCTTGCTAAGGAGCTGATATGAGAAGCCGGCCAGTCCTTCCATGATGTTCATCCCCCACATCATTCCTATTTGCTTGAGACGATGGTCCCTTGCCCACCCGCCAATAGGCATCTTGAAGATGCGCTGGTGGACATCGACGAAGCCAACCCGCTCGAAGACTTCCTTGAGGGTAACCCCGAGGATGGCAGGGCGATTAAGTTTATTTGCTGCTGCAATCAAGTCATTGGACCACACAGCTACGGGCCCGGTGGGATCGAGGCTGGCATCGTCACAGCAGACATTGCAGTCAGCTTCTTGCGACTCGAACCAGCCACCGGGCTCAAGGGCGGCGAAGGCCTGCTCGGCGATCTGAGTCTCAAAGGAGCTCCAGCAGCCGGCAGTCGCTCGCGTGTGAATATAGTCGAACTTTTCGGTAAAATCCCACTGATCAGTCCTAGATGTGATAGGCGAGGTCAGTCAGAGGGGATGGCGCTAATGCCGACTTATACCAAGCACGGCAGGACGTGCTTGGAAGACACTTACGAATCCTCCACGTAAAAGTGGACGTTGGGAGGCACCTCTGCGGGTTGGATGGGGGATAGATCCGTGCCAATAATGAGGGAGTCGGGGAACAGGTCGCCCATGCTCATGGCCCAGTCACCGACGCCCGTGGCCACGTCGAGGATGGCGCGGGGAGGGTTCGAGGGTGAGAATGGAGCCAAGTAGAGCTTCTCATCCATGAGGAGCCTGATGCACTCCCCCTGGAGCTCATAGCGCTCCTGCTCTGGGGTGTCGTTGGGAAATACGTAGGCTGCATATCCCGCGGTCAGTCAGAGCTCGGTGAGGTTGGACGGTGAGAATGGAAGAGGGGGGGGGAGTGTGTTCTTACAGCCGGCGCGATATGCATGATAAGTCCGGCCAAATTCCTCGGGGAAAGACTGCACGCTGTCTGATAGGGAAGCCGAATCGTTCCTGTCGTCACACCAGTTAATATCCGATGATGTGGACGTTGCCTCTCCAATGGAAATCGCTGACATGGTCGAAGGCTGTCATCCCCGCATCGTCAGTCAACAAAAAGCTGGTCCTCACAAGGGCGTCGCCTGGGTCGGCATACCTCGGGCTCAATGATGCTGCCTTCATGCGCCCCGCCCACCTTCGCAATCGAGCAGTTGAAGGTGAACTCGAAGGCCCGCTCATTCTCGTCGTTGCCATCGCCGGCAGCGTTGCGTTCGCCGCTGCGGTCGCCGTTGCGGTCGCCATTCTGTTGGTTCTGCTCCATGTCCGCCGTGTCCGCCACTGACCGCAAGTTACCACCGGACCTGACTGGCCTGCAAGACGGTATCTTTGCAGATGCGGATGAAGACAATCATACGACAGTCGCAGTCGCCACTGGGACATGCGGCTATCGTCAGCACTGCATCAAGCGGGCTCCCAGGATATTAATTCATCCTGCTCCGGATAGAGCGCGCGCGAGGCCAGAGACGGCGATGTCAAGTGCAAAAAATGGGCGGCCAGCCGAGATCGATATCCATGACTCGGATTAACTTTTTTCGACACGCTACTTGGGAATAAGGCGTCAGCCCTAAAGGAGAACAGGGAAGGTCGGGGCAGGCATGGAAATTGGACATGAGGGCAGAAGCCACCATTTTGCGCTCGGGTAACAACACAGCAGGCTGGGACACGCTGAGACACGCAAAGACACACACATTTCGACGTCTCTACAAGTACCGTATGTGCGTGCCCTAAGGGTGCCATTCGTTCCAGACAGTCGGGAATCCCACAGGTCTGGTTCAGGCCCTGCCGTGTGTTCCCGACAACACGGTACAGCACAGCGTGAACACGGTACAACCCCCCCTTCCAAGCCCTCTCCCCCCTCCCCTCCTCTGGCTGGCACTGCCTCCGCCACAGGGAAGGTTCTTGCCCTCGCAGTTCCATCTCTGATCATGCCGTTTTAGCTTTCACCATGGGGGCATTGACTTCGGCGATGATGGTTTTATCAGGCTGCAATCAGCTGAGGGCCGCCCGGAGCGAGCGGAGCGGAATTCGGAGGGGGGAAAGGGCCGGAATAGGAGAGATGTGCAGAGAGGGACGAGGGTCAAGGAGGGCCCCCGACGATTTAGTACAAGTACTACTCTTTAGCGGGATTACCAAGTGGTCTGTGCGATTGAGTCCCAGTCCCCAGCGGGATGCAAGCTTTCGGATCTTGGGGCTGGATCGGCCGTCCAGTGCGGGAGCTGCGGTGTCAGCTGACATCCTCGAGCATCATCCTGGAGCATCCTCGACTATCTTCGATCATCCTCGACCATCCTCTAGCGCCGTGGGCTGGCCGGCCGGATCCGTGGTTCCATGGTTCTGTGAGAACGAAGTGTTCGCGAGCTGGATTCTCTCGCCGTGCAGCAGACCCGACTGCATGCGGGAACGGAGGGACCCCAAGACCGCCCCCCCGGCCCCAAAACCCCCCCTAAGAACCCCCCCTAAGGGAAGAACCCACCCCCCTAGCCGCCGAAGAACCCCCTACCAAATAGTGGGTTCTGAAGAAGCAACGGGAGCCAGTCCAGAGACCCAGTGCGGGGATTGGGGTTGGCCCGGGCTCACCGGGTTCAAGAGACACTCGGAGCGGGGTTGTCTTCCATTTGCTGTTGTCATCATCACCCCCCCAGTCCCTCTCTGCACGGTAACCTTGCAGTACCAGACAGACAGACCTTGGGCTCGGCATTCGCCTTTGCAAGGGGGTCGCAAAGGGTCGCAAAGGGGTCGCAAATGGGTCGCAAATGGTCGCAAGGGTCGCAGAAGACGACGATATTGGGCAATTGGGTTCCGTGCCACGATGAGGTCATTCGACCCGTCACAATGCTTGGCCGAGTTGTTCGTCCCTACATATTGTCCCTACATATTCTCGATGCAGGCGCTTTGGGCGCTTTGCCATGTCGTCGCAATCGTTATATCCAGGTCTTCGACGCCAATTCCTCCCTCCCCCATGTTCCCATCCCTTGTCCCATCCCATCCCATGTCTTATCTGCCAGTCCCGAGGCAACGGTACCAATCCGACCTCATCGCCCGTGGCACCGCGGGTCCATCCGCTCCCGTCGTTTGGCTGGTTTTTGACGCGCCGGCCCTCCGGAACCAAGCAACTAAAGCTGTGTGACAGCGTGGCATCGTCAAATCCTCCAAGAACCACTTGATGCCCCGTCTATTTGCGCGGGCTCTTCCACATACGGTTTAACAGGAGTGAGATGGCACTGGACCGTTGTAACCCCGTGTTGCATAGAGCATGCAGAGCCAGGTTTTGGCATCGCTATCAACTGGTCGACGAATCAACGCGTCAGCGAATCAACGGCTCCTCATCATCACGAAAACCGTTGATGCTTCAAGAACCTGGGATAAGGTGCTCGAATCAAAACGACACCATGCGGACGTTCCCTGTTCTGTTAATACTATGTTTCTTTATTAAGCTGCTCGGTCTTTGTTGGTGGAGACCCAAGACCTTGTGGAGCAGACACAAAAGTCCTCAATTGCCCCAGCGTAGCTCGAGGATTGCATGGCAGCAGGGCGCAGGTTTTCTATTTAGAAACAATTCGCATCCTTCCTGCCTGGCTGGATACTGGTGATACATCATCGATGGAGCACTCACTGCAGGATTCAGGTGTCGCAACCCCTATGCAGGCCGTGCTTGCTTAGCTCCCTCTTCTCATGCGTGAACGTCACAGACCAAGACAGTTCCTATCTTGAAACTAACGTTGCTGGAGCCAGAGATTCCGCTTTAGCTCCTACAAGTGAGGGTTGAACACGTTGGATGAACTACTGTTCCATTGCAGCTTACTAGGCCGTCGACAAGGTCCCTATTTGCCACTTTGTGTACACTAGCGTAAAGAGGATCCCTCGGCTCTGCAACAAGTTTCCAAGGACATTTCATGTCATGAACACATTTGCGTGACTAATAAAACACCGCAGCATTGAGGTGCATGGCATTTATGGAGCCTTTATTACAAGCAGAATCATAGAAGATGGGCGGGGGGGGGACTCTATGAGTATCTAGATCTGTACATATCTGCCCATAATCTCATCAACTGGAAGATTCTGGGACGACTATCAAAGTCTCTACGACCAAAATGGATGCCAATTTCGAAGTTCCCGTACTAGTCTCCCGATTCCCTGGCTGGAGTCATCCCCAGACGAAACAACTCTATGGGTACTCCAAGCAGAGCTGCGACCGCTCCCTGAAGGCTGTCTCAGAGAAAGACATCGTTTCTCATAATGGCATGTTCGCAGCCTGCGGAGGCCTTTACTCCAGCTGGGTCTATCCCGCCGGAGACTTCGAGTTGATCAAGGTCGTTGCCGATTTCTACTCAGCCTGGGTATTCATCGACGACCTCATCGACAATACCACCGACATGTCCTACGTGTCTGACTTACTCGCCAACACGCGGGGATGGGTGGCAGGCGTCCCTCAGGGGAAACCCGGGCTTGACTTCATGCATCGATTATTCACACATCAGGCCTGGCATCCCGAGGCGCTTGACCTTACCAAGACTGAGATGCACCTCTGGCTAGACTGCACTATGGCTCTCCGAAAGATCGAGTCAGATCAACGAGTCGTGTCTGTCGAGGAGTACATGACCTATCGACAGACCAACGCCGCCATGGGGGTCATGTATCTCGTCATGACCTTCGTGATGCCCAGTGTCACTGAGGATTTTCTCCAATTCAACAAGTTGAGGCCTGATGTCGTACGACGCATCTTCAAATACTGCGGCAGGAGCATGGGCATCGTCCTCGACTTGTACAAGATGAATGCAGACCATGCCCAGCTCTGTGAATGGATGCACATCGCCCATATCATCCAGCGAGCATCTCCCACGCCAATTACCCTATCGCAGGCAGTGGACAAATCGGTTGAGCTCTTCCATGAGTACGAGCGTGACCTGGCCGTCGAGTACGACGTGGTGGCCGAGTTCAGCCCTGCCCTTGCGAAGGCCATGAAAGATGTTCATTCTGGAAGCATCATGTGGCTTGAGGTGATGCGGGGTGCTAGGTACGTGAAGAAGGCAGACACGGCCCAAGAGAAACCCAAGTCTCGCATCCAAAGCGCCAGTTACTTGGCTCGGTTGATCTTCCCTGCACTCGCATTGGTCGTCATTGGTTTGAGGATGTATGGAAGAATGTCAGCTAAACAGCTTGGTTGGGTTGTTTAATTTTGTTGCTTTGGACTGTTTTGAACACTTGGATGATTTTACTTCGGGTATTGTTTTTTTCAAGAATGTACGCAGGGGCAGGCAGGTAGCCTGACTCTAATTATTATGATGGAATGACTTAACACGATCACAAATTACTTCCCCCTTTTTAATAATTCATCTTGCCTCTCACTGGCTTGATATCATCTGATGGTGACTGGAAAGACTGCCCACACAACATGCCACAGCGAGATATATCCGAAATATTGATCATTATAGAGACTTAGCCATAATATACGTCATTTTTCTCAAGGGTCATATCATGATTTACATCAGTCTCCAACATTACGGCGTTGGGCCCTGGAGATGTGGCTTGACTTGGCTGTAACCCCCCATTTATTCATTAACCTCGTCACTCGGCTATTTGACCCATGTCTAGCCATACGTAGTAATCTTCCGAGGCTAAATTCCATCCCTGGTCCCTAAATCCGTAAATCCCTAAGGCCACAGCTTGTCTAGAATAACCTTTAAGGAAGCACCAATAGCCTCCTAGACTGCTAGGTGGCTAACGGGCTTCAAATAAGCATAGAAGGGTTCCTTATCCCATAACAAGTAGGCTTTCTGTCTGCTAATCCAGTCTCTACACTCTGGCGTGTTCTCAATATCAAAATTGTAAAGAATCCTCGCCAACGCCAGGCGTGTCTCAGCAAAAGCAAGGCTAAAATCAATCAGACAATGGCTCGCATAGAGCATAGAGAGAGATGACTTACTTTCGACCAGGGCAGTTTGTACTACCAATACTGAACGGTTGAAAAGCCTCGAAGCAGTCGTTGGCGAACCTCGGATCCTTCAAGAATCGTTCTGGGTGGTATTCATAGGCTTTGAGGAAATACTCCTCGTTGTGATACGCAGCCCATGAGGCTACCGAGACGACAGTCTATTTCTGTTAGTGTCTTGCACGATGTTGACAGGTGTTCTCAACTTGTTACATTTTCTGGGAGATCATGCCCGCAGACTGACGCCCCTCCAGGAGGAACAACTCTCGGTAATCCAGGTGGAACTGCCGGAAACACTCGTAAACACTCATTCATGCATGCATAGAGATATGGTAGGTTATTCGAGGATGTGAAGGTGATTTCTTTCTCATTTTGAAATGTAGATCGAATTTCTTCCTTGACCTTGCGCAGTGCGTTAGGGTTGTCTCCCAGGAGAGCAATTGTAGCGACCAAAAGTGTTGAGGAGCTTTCTGATCCAGCTGTGATGAGCTGTGACGCATTCGCCAGCAATTGTTCGAAACTCTGGGACCCGTTAGCCTGCCTGCATAGATACAGAGTGGGATAGATATTCATACCGGACGCGGATTCAACTTCAGCAAAGGATCGAGGAGGTCTGGCCTGCCCTTCACCTCGCTCATGCGAGACTGTAGCTTCTGTTTTGTCAGGTGCTCGTGAAGTACTTTTCCTTTGAGAATGGGGCTGTTTGCAAGCATGTGTACAACGGAAGGGAGGCCCAAGTACATGAGGACTTGTAGGAATGAGAACTCCTTAACATGCTTCGTCACTGCTTTAACCCATGGGTGGTACTCTGAGTTCTTCAGTCCATTAAAGTCAGACCCAAATCCAAGGTTACCGATCATATCAAATGTGTAGTAGTTGAACCACTCTCGCAAGTTGACAGGTTGCCGCCCACCCTTTGAATCTTCACGTAGTTTCTCGATGAGAAGATCCACGTATTCTTGCATGATGGGTTCTTGCTTGCGTAAGGTCTGGTCAGAGAATGCGGGAGCTAGAGCACGCCGTAACATAGCATGATACGACTTGTCCAGTGTGACCAGAGTCTCTGGGGCATTAGGGCCAGCAAAATGGTAAAATCTGTCGTATCTCGCCATCTCTCCTTTGGAGCCGCTCAATGGCAAGTAGATCTCTTTCCATGCTTGCGGTTCAATGAAAGATAGCTCATTGGGCCTAATTCGTACTACAGGACCATAAGTGTCGTGTAAAGATTTGACCGCATACAGGAGGTCCCCAGATAGGAACTTGTAGTGGCGGTAGAATGGAGTAGCCCGACAGATGAGCGGGCCGGGAAATCTGCGCAAGGGATGAAAGAAGACATTGTAAAGCACTTTCCCAGCACAAGTAACCGCTGTCTACAAGGAGCTTCGCTGTTAGTAAGTGTGTTAATGGGTTGCGTTCGTTCATCCGTACCGCGGTGATGAGCACGACCAGGGCCTGGATGCCGATACCCATTGTCATTCACTCAATTGTCCAAATATGAGAGTCTGGTAATAGCGTCAACGGGGCAAGCTGAGCTTGCGGAGTTTACAGAGCAGAGGGGAAACTTGGATGCGTGCGAGTATTAGGAGAATGTTCTTGTTCTCCGCTCTCCCGTCGTTCTATTCAAGGCAAGATGATGTACCAACCAGATCTCCGCAGCAAAAGTGGAGTGCACGCTCCAACAGTTCCGTTGGGACGGTCCTTGGTGATTTGGCATCCAATACCGCTGAAGATCTGTATGCGGGAGTGCTTTCCATGGACACGTGTCGTACCACCTGAGGTCTAGATAAGCTGACCGGAAGCAGTTCAGTGGAGAGGGAGCTGATGGGTGCCATCGTTGCGTTTCCTGAGGGAGGGGGCGTGGCCAATAGGTGAGGAAGTTTGACCCAGCGTGTTGGATTACCACGCAATCCCCACGAGGTAGACTCGAGAATTGAGACAACAGATGGTAACACCACAGCTGGGATTGGTGGGGCGTGCATCAGCTCTCTCTGAGGAAAGACATGAGGCTCAAGGGTTCAATAAACAACCCCTCATAGGGTGGAGGCCGAACGAGGCGCAGTTGATGACTTCCATCATATGTATGCCTCGGTTACGGCAGAAGTTGGTAGCCAACATTTGACCTGCAGATATGCAGCTAGCCATTCTAGAGCCAGTGCCCCGCCAGGCCAAACCCAAGGCCTATCAATATCCTGGTATACTCCATAATCCTCTTGGCCCAATCTGCGGCCCGAACTAGTGGGACGTTTGCTCCTACGTTTGTCATAGATTGGGGAGTGTGTGTTGTGGGTTGTGAGTTGGCTCAGCTACTGACCATCCCTGCCACGGGTATTGAACCCGATCTATCTGCATATCACTATATCCGTTCTGCACGTCTCTATACCTGGTGCTAGGCAGCTATATTTAATAGTTCCCCATGGCGTGTTCGTTCACCGCCTTGGAGTGCATGAGTTGGGTTTGGTATGGGTGTGTGGACAAGACGCAACTGCAGGCTTATCCACATGTAGAGGGTATGCACAGATACGATGCTGCACTGTCAAATGACGATCGAGCGAAGCCATCGAGACGAGTCATTATCTTACTTTACGCAGACAGTAATCGGCGCAAGGAGGGGTAGAATATACAAACTTAAGGAACAATCCACTCAGTGAGTGAAGGGCTCCGGGGAGAACCGTTGGTGCTTATGCAGGTGCGTCTTAAGAGATGTTATTAAGCTACAGGTATCAACGTTTTGATAAGGAGGGCAATAATAGACAGGCAATGGTTGTTCTTTCGGACTAGTAAGTGGGAGGTTAGAATAGACGTTCATATTACATCAAGCTAGCGACTAACCTTGACAACTGTCAGTGGCGTAGTACTGCAGATTAAAGTCTAATCGGAGAATAACGGATGGTATCATCTGAAGGGATGCCAAGCAACTTTGTGAGATTCTAACTAGCTCTGGATCAATGACTGGGGGTCAGGGGTTAGATCAGGGTTCTGCTTGATAGTACACACCATGAAGAGTAGTTCAAGGCAAACATCGTCA
The DNA here is from genome assembly GCA_023628695.1 of Nectriaceae sp. PG4201. Taxonomy (NCBI): domain Eukaryota; kingdom Fungi; phylum Ascomycota; class Sordariomycetes; order Hypocreales; family Nectriaceae; species Nectriaceae sp. PG4201. Next base: position 26,026 of record JAMAKE010000014.1, read on the forward strand.
ACCTCGTGGAGGGGCTCTAAGGCTGCCCTATACAGTTCTTCCCCTTTAAAATTCGAAGAGCCTCCGGGGGTGAGGTATGAGTTCCAGCGGAGAGACCAAAGTTGGCATGCTTATTTCGACCGAACAGTTATTGGGTTAATACCGCTATCAGGCCCAAGTAGTAGACTTCTTGATAGTAGACGTAGCAATAACGCCTAGCGCCGCTCTAGATACTATAGGAATAGGTGTTATCGTTTGAGATATAGAATGAGAAACAAGTCCGATGGCTAGGGCGCCAAGGTGGAACGATCACGGGGAAGTTTGTTCACTTCAACTCATCTGCTTCGTTGCGGAACCCTAGGTGGAAAATTCCTTCTGCTCAGGACCGACTACAACCTGGTCATCTACTGTCTCGTAGATGGCAAACACGTCGTGCCTGTATGGTGTATGAGAGCTCCACATCAGCAACGAGTCCATCAAGAACATCCGCGAGGCAGAAAGTGCATCACTTGCTGTAATCTCATTGCTTGTCCCGGCTCTTCGCAGAACTCTCTACCTTCATTAAGTGAGTTTACTTGCTTGATTTTAGAAAATACCTAGTCATATCTACATATTTGTGAGAGGATATAGCATCAGATTCATTCATAAGCACATAAAATGGAAAGGCCTCGAATTGGCTAATGAAAGTTCTAATTCTAATGGTGTTGTCTATATGAATCCCATTCCTTGTATGCATAGTGCGTCTATCTATCCATCCTTCCTAGTACCTGTCTTTATCTCTAAATAGTTCAAGCCAAAAGAAAGATTAACAATGAGGTGAAAGAAATGCAAGACAAGTGAATTATCATGACGCGATAAAATGATAATAGTGTTGTACATATGTACGGTGAGGATGCAAATATTGCCGCATCTTTATTCAGCCTTCTTAGACGTCTTGGTCCTCAGCTTCATCAGAGCATAAACCAGGGCATAAGAGCTAAGGGCAAATATGACCACGATCGCGGCATCTCTCCACCCGTAGTAATACTCCTTAAGATTAAGGGTCCTCAGGTAGTCCTCGCCTTTGGTGTAAGAGCATACCTGGCACCCTGAAGTTGCATTAGGGTTAATGAGATTGCTCATTACCCCTAGCCCTTGTTCGAGATAGTCCGATAGGTAGTCCTGGCAGGTTGTGCCGTTCGGGGGGTCGAAGCGTGCAAGTTCATGTTTTGAGCATTCGATCTCCGCACCCCAGATGTCGAACACGAGCATAGATCCCATCAAATAGTTGAAGGGGTTAAGCCAGTAGACCCAATAGCGCCAGAACTCTTGGATCTGTTGATATGGCACGAGAACGCCACAGAAAGATACCAGAACTCCTATAATGAGTGGGTTGACCAAAGAGGCGAAAACTTCGTTCGGTGCGTAGGCAGCTACAAACTGACCAATCCCAGTGTAGACGAACTCATAATTGAGCATGACAAAGAATGTAGCACCTGCCCTTTCCGAAGAACTGGGAAACCCAACTGTGTAGTACCAGCAGACAAAGTAGGCCACAGCGCAGACACAAAGATATGGGATTTCAGAGACCACAAGGCCTGTAACGAAAGCAACCCATGAGTACATCTTAGACTTCTTCTCCCGTGTCTCGAAGATGTCGCGGCGGTGGATGAATAGGGGCTGGAGCTGGGCCATAACACCTGGAGCGACGAAAATGAAGTTGAAGACTGTGAACAGCTTCAGTTGAAGGTCGCCCACAGAATCACCAATATTCCAGAAGGTAAAGCCGTTGAAAAGAGCTGAGAAAATGTGAAGAATGATTTTGTTATTGACGTAATCCGTATTGCGATAGAGGGCCACGTTCATTCGGTGAGTAACCAGTTTAATCTGCTCCCACATCGGCGTTGCGAACTCATGGCCATCATCAACGGTTCCTGGGGGCTTAGATGCGGCATCTGACACAATTCGATCCAGTTCTTGTGTTACAGATTCATGTTCGGGGGAGGCCAGCCAGACCTGGTTCCAGTCTTTGCCTTGCGAAAGGTGACCAGACACAACATCAATCATATGCTCAGCAGGATTTACCTCCTCGGGGCAAGGAGCTCCATAGCGACCAAAGTATTCTCTAACTGTCTTGGCTTGTTCACCAATGTCTCCAAAATAGACTGTTTTGCCGCCCTTGGCGAGCAAAAGCAGGGTGTCGAACTGGGCGAAGAGCTGGGCAGAAGGTTGGTGGATAGTGACCAGAACAGCTTGACCAACTGCAGCAAGCTTTCGAAGGAAACGAACCGTGTTATATGCCGATTGTCCGTCTAGACCGGAGGTAGGTTCGTCAAGGAAGATGAGAATGCTTGGCTTGGATACAAGCTCGACACCAATGGTGACGCGCTTTCGCTGTTCAACGCTCAATCCAGCACCAACTTCGCCAATCAGGGTGTCGGCAAGGTCGTGAAGTTCAAGCAAGTCAATGATAGTGTCGACATACTTCAATTTCTCTTCACGAGGAGTCTCGCGACTTTGTCGAAGAAGGGCGGAGAATTCAAGCGCTTCTCGAACGGTTGCGTAGGGCTCATGGACATCCAGCTGCTCGCAATAGCCAGCAGATCGTTGGAATGAAACTGGTAATTCGCGCCCATCGACCATGATAGAACCATGGATTGTTCCTTCAGTCTTACGCTGGGCAAGAACATCAAGCAGAGTTGTCTTGCCAGCGCCAGAGGCACCCATCAGGGCTCCTAACATACCAGGCTTTACCCACCCTTGCACGTTGTCGAGCAGAGTTCGGTCTCCAGAAGGAGTCTTGACGACATATGATAGGTTCTTCCAGGTGAATACGGAAGTGTTGCGAACAAGGTCTCCCTGGCCTGAGTTGCTATCGGAATCATCGGCCGTCAGAGGGCCATCATCATTGCGGCCGATAGCCTTCTTCTTCTCGCTGGTCTGACCCTCCTCATCTGCTTGACGAAGGGCACTGGTAATGTGGGCATTTTCCCGGGGGATAAGCAAGCTGGGACCATCCTCAGATGAAGATCGCCATCTTGAAGTGGTTACAACGGTAATGGCAACGAAGAGAGCCCACCACGCCCAGACAATACCAAAGTTCCTCCAGAGATGTGAGTGGCTGTATGAAAGGGAAGCCAGATAATCATCGCCATTAACGAAAGACTGTCCTGGGACTGCACCTCCAACTCCGGCACAAGCCTGATGCTCCGCGTCGGTGAATCCAGGGCCGTTAGGGACAAGGTTGGTACCAACACAAGGGATGATCTTGTTATGGAACTCGTTGGAGAGAAGAGCGTCAAACCCATACGCAATTGGATTGATCCAGAAGATCCATACGAACCAGGGGTGCATCTATCCGAAGTTAGAAATTTGACAGCTAGTTCGAGGTTGATATTTGTCCTACTTGTGGTTTCTGAATCATATACCCTGAGTAGATAACGGTAGCTGCGATCAGGAAACCAGAGACCTTGGAAGCACCATCGAAAGTGCTGAAAGCAGCGCCAATAGCACGAAACAGAGCGGTCATGCACTAAAATGGGAAACGTTGTAAGTAAGGATCCAAGTATCCAAGTATCAGTATCAAAGAATGGAAACGTACCATAGTGATTGCGACCAAGAGAACCCAGAAGGTGAAGAAGCTCTCTGCTGTAGCTGTCAAACCAACCATAAAGTACAGGACAATGGAGAACGTTGAAACCTGGAAAAGGATTACTGGGATGTCGGCCGTGATTTGCGCAATACAGAAAGCGGACGGGTGGAAGTATGCAAATGCCTTATGCTTTAGCAACACAGGGCGTCCGGTGAAGGAGTCGGTAACCTCAGACATGGATAAAAGAGAGTTGAAGAGAAGGGCGAAGAAGCAGGCTCCTGACTTGACGAATAGGCCAGCCGAGTTATCGGGAGCGTTGTAGAAGAGCGAGCCCGCAATAAGGGCTTGGATGATAGAAGAAATCTGCTTGATGAAGAAAGTCGCCTTGTCACCCCAGAGTATTTGGTATTGCCGAATGATGCAGGCCTTAACTTGATGAACAAAGCCCACAGTCATCGAACTGTTAGCAGGGAGCCTCTTGTCTTTTTCCTGTTTAACGCCCTCCACGAAGAGCCTAGTCTTTTCCTTCGCGATATCTGTGGTCGGGTAGTCGTACTCTGCTATCATGCGTTCATAAATCGGAGATTTTTCGTACTCGGTACGAAGCATGTCGGCATTACGAGGGAAGCGGTTCTCGAAGTCGGGTCGCACATCGCGCTCGGTAGGAACTGTGACGCCAGTGAGGTAATCGGCAACATTTGCTCCATGATGGCAGATAAATCCTAGGTTCTCCATGAAAGGTCTGGCCTCTGTCATCGGGCCGTAATAAACCTCCTTTCCTTCATCTAGGACAAGAACTTTATCGAACAGGTCATAAATACCGTTGCCAGCCTGATAGAGAGTTACAATAGAAGCAAGACCAAGAACATCGGTCATTGCTCGGATTGCCTTGGTGTACTCCAGAGCACTATTTCGATGTCAGCTATTGTTATAGTATCCAATCGAGTATGGATACTTACGAGCTGGCATCAAGTCCTCGAGTAGAGTTATCCCAGCAGAAAACGGAGCCCCGTGTAGTCAATGTCTCAATGATTGAGACTCGCTTCCTCTCACCGCCAGAGACACCCCGAACAAATGCGTTTCCAACTTTCGTGTCATGAGTGTGCTCAATGCCCATTGACTGAAGCAGAAAGTCACGAGTCTCAGCACGTAGTTCCTCTCCAGAGGAGATACCATTAGGTAAATGGAAGGGAACCTTCAGCCGAGTAGCAAAGTCCATTGTTTGTCCTACCGTGAGAGCGGGAAAGAATAGTTCCTCCTCAGTGTTCATCACGATCTGGCCACGGTACTGTTTCGCTTCCTCTGCTGTCATTGAACCGTAGTGAACATCCCCAGAGACGTTGGCGAACCCTCGTCGCTTGTTTGCTATCATGCTTAACAATGTTGTACACCCTGATCCCGGGCGTCCGAGAACCAGCAACATCTCGCCCGGCTTGACACATCCGTGGCTGTTGTCGATAATTGTCTTCAACGGTGGTTTGTGGCGGGATTCTTGGAATAACTTCGGGATGTTGAACTGGGAGAAGATGTTTTCGTGGATAGCTGCATCAGCACTGATCGCCTCGACTGTAAGATTTCTCCATGTTACTCCAAGTTCCCTGTCAGGAAACCCTGACGCCTGGTCACGCTCCTTAAAAGCGGCTACCTTTGGCTTCAGAGCCCATTCAACCTCTTCGGAGACATTGTGTTCCTTGATTGACTGGTTGTATTGGGTGAGCGACCCATCGCCGTCTGACTCCATGGTGGAAGGTGGCCCAAATGAGCTTGTGATGTATTAGTAGGTGTTCGACAACAGACTCAGAAAGAAACGCTCAAGGAAGTTGAAACAAGTCTCTGTGTAACGATTAAGGAGGACATATATAAGAATATCCAAGACAGATCATTTCGATCCTACGGACAACAGCTGCCCCAGACAGTATTAAAGTCAAAAGAAATATCAGGGTCCCCGTCGGACTTGATGAAGACCCCGACCATTTGAAGTTCCGGGACTAGGCCTTGAGAGAGATCGGGCTCGGGGAGATTTGTAGAGATATGCCCACATAGTAGAAGGCTGCCGAGCAAATGAAAAGTGCTCTTTCCATGAATGATTGGGCCTTTGCTACAAAGATATCAGGAAACGTGTACGGAAGACCCTAGTTGATACGGGAAGGGTCCCACTTGGGACTCCACGCGCAGCAGCTGTGTTGGTGGACCGTCCTCGCATTCGCACTCATATCTTCCGCTGAGTCATTAACCCTGAAGTCAAATAAGGCTTCTCGAATCAGCAGGCTATCGCAATAGCTACGAATACAAATTGGAACGGTTGGTTGCTGACGGGTGTGAGACATTTCGCTTGTCTCAGACAACAAAAGCAGGACTTGGAACATGGCCATCTCGGCAAAATGAGACAACGCGGCTCCAAATAGATCTAGGAAGGCAGAAACGATTGCCGGGCCAAGGGTCCCCGTCACGTTGGCCCATGGACTCAGGGTGCGGATAGATCGGAAGGAGGTCAAAGTCGAACCAACCGCAAGGGTCAATGATGTCAGTCTGCATTGAGGCTGATAATTGACAGAATCTGATAAATCCAGGGTCTGGCGGTCTCTTGTGAAAACCCGCAGACCGACGACGTGATGAAGCCCAGACGCTGAAAGTTCCGGTGACTAAGCGGAGGTTTGGAAAAGAATGGAACGGGGGTCGGACGGATAGGGGCCGACTGCAAGCACCGGCCCCGTTACGACTTCGTTACTGAGCCGGTTTATTAGATCCATTATTACAGTAGGATCTCTTCTGAATCTCAGGTACTAATATCACGACATTCCAACTCAACTGTTACTCTATAGAGCACTCTGTAATGCACTACAGGTGCACCCGATGCTATTTCTATGCCCTAGTAATCGCTATGAGGTCGGAGGTCGAGACTTGTAACTGAAGGTGGTCATGCTTCATCACCTTCGGCCGGGCCCCGCGGGACCCTAAGCCAGAGGAATGAGCCGAAGTATCGGTCTTCACCCTCGGCGCTCGCACTTCAATGTTTTCCGGAACGGGGTCTTGTCCGGACTTTTACGGTCTTTGAAGCTTCCTCACGGCCACAAGAACGATGATGAAAGACCGGAGCAGCGGGCTGAGCTAGCGCTGACGCGGACTTTTCCTATATAAGCTTGATGGGTGGAGCTTGCTCGCTCCCTAATCCGTTTTGAGCATTCTTCCGCTGAGTCAGCGGAGTTTTCGAATCAACCTCTTTACGATTGTCGGCATAATGGTAGTCGCGATCTCAACCCGAGCCTTTCGGAATATGAACCAGAATTTTTCTAGGCCGAGCCTGTCGAATTGCTAATCTCCAGCTCGGCTACCAACTGTCTCTTCAATTTCAGTCTTCTGCATCGTCGTATCAGAAGAAGCTATCAAGAAACTACCGACCGTTTGAAGTTGTACAATCTCGAAATGCTGTTTCGCCCCGGTTAGCCACGTCAGTGTAATCGATTCGTCTCCTGCAATCCCGCCCCCTTTAGCAGCTAGATCTCTTTCTCTGCCGAGACTAGCCACTAAGTCAATGTCCCGAAACATGATGCAGAAAAAGGCGTGCGATGCATGTCACAAGAGAAAGGTACGTACTGTTACCCTGTATCCTTGATGCCGAGACCCAGCCCCCACGACCCGTCCACAAGATATATTCCCCCCTTTCAAATTCCCCCTCTTTCAGGGGTCGGCTAACTCCTGGGTGGTTAGATTCAGTGCGATTTCTCAAATGACGAGCCGCAGTGCAACTGGTGCAATCATCACGGCCTCACTTGTACCTTTAACCGAGTGAGAGGCAGAAGGAAGCTCAAAAGTAACAGGTAAGTCAACTAGGTTTCATTTGCTTGAAGCTTGAAGTAAATGCGCAAGTTCTACTCGCTTCTTTTCTAAAATACTAATTTGTAACTTTCCAAGATCAAGACTTGGGTCCGAGAAGAACCTATCCGAAAGACTAGAGCGCATCGAGAATGCTATATCACGGACAATCGCACTGAGTGACGAAACCAGTAAATCCCTGCCATCCACATCTGATGTCTCTACACCAACATCTTGCACGGCTAAACCGCTGATTAAACGCTCTTCAAGTCTTGGGGAACAGTTTTCCTCTTGTAAATTCAAACAACCTTTACTCATCGATTCTCCTAGCGCTAGCAGCACCACTAGCATTTCGTATGGTCAGATTCACTATGCAGGATGCCATCTAGGGCAGATCAGCTGCCACACTGGGATCCCTCTCTTTTCCGAGGAAGGCCAGAGATGGATATTCTCACGAACAGGGGAAGATACAGCTTTCGAAAGACTTAGCGCCTTTAGCGCGCGCCAAGGGGTTCTCCCTCCAACTTTGTCTGCATCACGATTCAGTGGTTCTGTCGAGCAACTTTACGAACTACCTGAAAGAGGCATGGTAGAAAAGTCACTCGATTGGTTTTTCCAGTCGGCTTTCAGGTTGGTATTTCCTGTCGTCGACCGCGTTCTGTTCGAGGATACCATTGAAAAGGCTTATGAACCATGGGAAGGAGAACCGTCCGCGGAGATCATCAGTGCAAAAGGGTGTGTCTTGGCCTTCCTTTCCATAATGTGTATGTTCCATGGAGAATTCACATCAATTCCAATTGTGGATAGTGATGCCTGTGCTGTCAAGGCACACTACTTACTGGCGGATATTCTCGAGCGTACGAGCCTGATGAGCCTTGAGACTGTCTTCATGCTTGTGAGTTCCACTCCCTCACCAATGTTCTCCCTCGAATCCATTGCTAATCTTTTGGGGTCCCAGCACATGCACCAAACCTTTTCTGGACGGTTACAATCTGCGGGTATGTTACATGCTATCGCCTGTCGGATTGTCTTTATGCTCGGTGGACATACACATAGGAACGTCAAGCCATACGGGACAGACGTAACTCGTAAAGAGAGGGAGACGCGCCATCTTCGAATGCTTTTCTGGCTATGTTACATCTTCGACAAGGACATTGCACTTCGAACGGCACAGCCACCTATTATGCCCGACGATTACTGCGACCTCACTCTCCCCGACGGATACATAGAGAACCACTTTACTCTACCGTCTTTGGGCGACAAGATTGTATCTCCGTCATACGCGGACGAGAGTTTGGTTCCTTATCTACCGGGAGATTTACAACTCAGTCAGTTGAAGGACAAGACCTGTCGCCTACTCTACTCAGCTCAGGCCCTGCGCAAGTCCGACGCTGAAATACTGCGCGTCATCCGTGAGCTTGATGCTGAACTCGAAAATTGGCGCTTAAGTGTTCCACTCAATTTCCGTCCTGCGCTTTCCATCTCTCGAAATATGCGTCTGGTACCAGAAATGAAACTACCACAGAGCATGCAACGTATTGGGCTGCATCTAGAGTACCACTATCTCATGGCTACGATCCATATGGCGAGCGGCAGATGCTATACCATTAATCCCAAAGTTAGCTATGACGAAGGGGAAAGAAGTGGTGGTGTGAACTCCAGCATAGCTTTGTCCTTGGAAGCAAGTCGATCGACCCTGTTTTACCTACAGGCGGCAGTTGATGGGCTTGCAAGTGAGGCGTTCTGGTAAGTCAAACATCGATCTCTGTCATATACCTTGACCTAGTATTTTCACCTCTAACCATTCGATCTTCAGGGTGATTGTATTCTACCCTACGGCTGCGATTATGACCTTGTTCTTCAATATCCTAATGAACCCCCTCGACCTTCAAGCGAAAGAAGACCTAGAGCTACTAAGCTCAGCTGCCGATCTTATTAGAAGTATGCCAATACGGCGGTTGACATCTTACGAGATCGGGCACCTCAAGATGGTAGACGATTTTGTAGCTGAGCTGATACGACTCGGCAATTGCGCAATCTTGAAACAGTCAAGAGAGAGGGAGGAGAGAAAGAGTGAGTCAATGATGTCAAACTTGAATGATTCATACATGAAGTAAGAGGCGGATGGGTTGATAAGGCATACCATTCTCTTGTGTGTAATATTTCGGAGTTCTAATTTCGGCGTTTATGGACATTGACGATAGACGAGACAACTAGAGTAATAATTAGAGGACAGAGGAATCCGACACTGGGTTGCTGTCTAAATCTGTAGGATATAGGTATTTAGTTTAGGTTAACGCCATGACAGATAGTCTCCGAACATCATCACCATCAAAACACAGGGAATAACGAAGGTAGGATAAGGGGATGAAGGGGATATCTCAGAGTGGCAAAGGCTGCAAGGAAAACTCATCTGTTTACCACCTACTCTTTATGAGGAATCGGCGATAAGTAGTTTGTTACGCGTGCTCGAGAGACCTGGTATTCCCAACAGTGTCACTGCTTCTATTCACCGCCGAAGAGACGCCAGCAATTAGGGTGAAACCATGAGTAGGTAGAAAGCTTTATATGCCTCGGGGGTTAGGAGAGTTGATGCTCCCCTCTACTCTTCCTACAAACCCTAACTATTAATGATATCTTCTAAAGTTATTTAATAGCACCGCCCGTAGTAGACAGTCCAGGGTTGGACTATTTCACGCACCGAGAGCATGAAGAAGTCCCATCTCACCATTTGATCTTCATTCACGGCATAACCTTGTCTTCTCTTATAAAGCAGAATCAATGATCTAGAAACAGCCGTACACCATCCTAAGCCCTGCTCCTCGTCCTGATGCTTGTCTCTTACCATCGTCCCCCTGAACCGGGTCATACCCGATACCCTTCAATCCTGTTCTGACATTTTAGTCCCCGTTGGCGAGTCACAGTACTTGGGCACTGTCATGGCTTCAAATGTCGACCACAGCAGGCACTCCAAGTTGTCTATTCGCCAAGTTCAATACATTATTATCCTCAACGCCAGCTTGCCTAAATTTATGCCACGGATGCAATGACGAGTCCTGCCACATTCTCCTCCTCGCTGCGCACCGTAATCTTTGTCGTCACTCCAGTTTTTGAGGAGAAAGCCATCCGGACACTGGCAACCACCTTGCCGCCACCAACAGTCTTGCCCAAAAGTTTGAGCGTGTGGGTGGTCTGGTTGACCGGGACATCGGTTCCTTCCAGGGGTTGCAAAGACAAGGCCTTTGTGAGCTGCTCAGTCGCCTCTGTTCTTGGATTAGCATTGATTGGACACAGATCAGATAACTCAACATACCCGCAATGCTCTTCATGCCACTCAGTTGAAGAGTCTCCGTGGCCTCTTCGCCAGAAGCACCGACCTGTTCCCAGAGGTGGTTGAAGTTGCTTGCAAAAGTAGGGATAACATAATCGCTACCAGAAAGGTCAAACTCGGAGACTTCGTACTCATCGTCGTAGCCAGTCTCCTCAGGCTCATTAGTAGAGGGGTCAATCTCCTTGCTAGTGAACTTGAGGACGTTGGAAAAAGTAGTGATGGGTAGAGAATCTTCCCCGTTGACCTTCTTGAAAGCGACATAAACCTTGCCAGGCTCGTCCGTGGCGAGCTTCTCGGCCTGAATGATGAAGACCTCTTCCAGTTCTTCATCATCTAGAGGGGTTGCAACAATAGAAACATTCTCGAGGACGGTCTCAGGGAGTGTGTTCTTGACCTCATACTGGAGAACGATGTGCTCCTTGAAGATGTGCTTCACCAGAGTAACGACGTACTCGGTCTCAGCCTCAGTGAGCTCAATAATAGGTGATGACTTGAGAACGCTACCAAATTCCTTCATTTCAGGAATCTCCATCAACTCTTGAGCATAGCGTTGTGCTTGAGCAGTAGCAGATGCGGCAGCCTCGGCTCCAGATGAAGCAGTCTTGGTAGGGCCGACCTTAGGCGCCTTGAGGGTGGGAGCGGTGGCGGTGAGTTTCTTCGTCCTATCCTCGGCATCGGCCTGCTCCCGGGTGACAACGGGGATCTTGGAGATGTCGAAAGGTGTATCAAAGGCAGACTTGTCATCCGAAGTAACGTACATGACGAGCTGGTGCTCGAAGTAAGGAAGGGAGAACATGCTCTCTGTGAGGATAGTTAGTAATCACCTTTTACGACGTGGTCTCTAATGCTTACCATTCTTCACGAATCGTCCAGCCATCTCATCATCCTCCTCGCCCATAAGCTTAAGGTTCAACGCGGCACGGTCTCTGACTTCATCGTCGACATCATCCAAGCATCGTGTGAGGAGCACCTTGACACTACTCTTGACCTCGGGATCCTTCTGGCCAACGCCAAACTTGGCAAGGGCAGTGACAGCGGCTGCTCGGACAATAGCGTTCTCAAGAACGACTCGGTTGTAGATATATCGGATGTACTTGGTAGGTTGAGCAGTCTTGGGGCCCTCAAGACCAATCAAGTGCAGAATTCGGACTGCCAATTTGGTGAACTCGCAGTCCTCAATAAACTCACAGAGGTGTGCAAGAGCATCCTCTTTCGAATCTGGGACAAACTTGATCAGGTCAAACATGCTCTCTACAACGGCGCGCTTAAACTCGTAGCCACCCTCATCACGTAGGATTCCGCTCAGGAAAGTGAGCATGCCAGCCTGCTTGCTAGGGAACTTCAAGCAGAGGGTCCTAATAGCCTCGACAATGGTAATCTTAAACTCGTCCGTGATCTCAGACATGAACCCAGAGATTTGCTTCATCAGCCGGTCAACGCTAGCTTCGTTTCCAGTCTTGAGCAGGGTAGTGATAGCAAAGGTAGCGATCGATCGGTTGCTGTTCGAGATGAGCAGCTCGATATCGGGGTTGCAAGCGTGGACGGCGGTGGGTTTGAAGGAAGCGAAGTTGTGGAGAATTCGGAGAGCGGCAAACTTGGTAACCGCTCGGGGTGAGGTCAGGAATAGTTGCAAGACGTGGACGGCTTGAGCGACCTCAGCATCAGTAACATCCCTCATGTCGCAAATTGCCTTGGCGGCCTCAAAGTTGACCATCTCGCTCTTATGTCGCAACCAGCCATCGAGAAGTTGCATCATGGGTCTCCTGAGCGAGGGATCCTCCTCTGCCAGCTGAGCAGCAAGTCGGACGAGCATGACAATAGCAGCGGGGCTCTTGACAGCACCCGCAGCGCCAAATTGTTGAACCATCTTAACCAGAGCCATTCGATCGTGCTGGCGCATCTGGTAAAGCAGACCGATTGCGTGATATTGGGACATAGTCGAGTTATTCATGGGCATGTGGCTGCTGGAGGAAGAGAAACCAAGCGAGAAGCCGCCGGAGGACTTGGAAGAAGCAGCGGCCTCTTGAGTCTCGCTCTGCCATCGTCGAACGACGTCCTTGGCGATCGGAAGGAGGTGATACGACGAAACCAAGGCAGCGGAAGACACTGAAGGGTTCTTATCCACGATCGCAGTCTTCATCACACGCTCAATCGACTGAACGGTTGTGGCCTGGGGACGGTCAGCATCCAAGGGGGCTAGGAGTATCTCTCTACAAGGCAACCTACGTCGATGATGCGACACAATGCGCGAATAGCATTGGGTCTATAGATAGCGTCGGTACTGCCACCAGTATCCTTCATAATGGTGCTAGTGACCATGATGATGTCCTCGGCGGAGTTGGCCAACTCCTTGATGACAAGGTGGACCATCTGTCGGAGACTGGCATCCTTATTCTGGAAGAGCTTCGAGATTCCAAAGAAGAGAGTCGTCGCTTCGTTCGTCGGGAACTTCTCCCCGGTGTAGAGGAGAAGAGCGATCTTAGTGAGGAGGATTCGGCATCGTCGTGGCTGGATAGGGGAGCTGTTGAACAATCGTGCTGTCCGCCCTTTTAGCTTCGTTGTGGGGGATTTATGGAAGGGCAATTGCTTGCGACGAACCTTCTTGGAAGACCTGGGTGCGATCCACCTTCACCAGCCCGAGGTCGGCGTCTTCGTCCTTTTTGCCGTAACTCATGCTGGGCAACGGGGTTGGGAGCTTCTGGGTGGAGGGTAACTTGGTGGTTGTGGCCGAGTCGCTGGCTCCAGAATCACCACGTCGCAGTAACGCTCAGGGATGAGATCGTGCCTCGTCACGTGATGCTTATCAGCCCCTTATCAGTCTCCTGCTTCGTGTCAATTAGTTGGACACGGACTAGGACAAACCAAGAGGTTCATTGAACTACCTCACTATCTTAAATCAAATAAGTCAAAACGCACGAAGACTATTGCTAGTACTTCCTTTCGTTGCGTTTAGGGAAGCATCTCGTGAACTGAGGGGTGGTGGCATAACCTCCGCTCCGAAGTTGTAGGCATTGCTTGTGAGCTACCCCGGATATGAACCTCCACAGCCAGGAGTGAATATTTATTTATTGCACTCGGAATTCCTCTGTTATTCCCTCATGTGCTCTCTTTATGGTTAGATAGAGTAGACTCGAGAGTCAGTCTTCGGTTTATTAGGGCCATGCTGCTCAAGGTTATCCGGTTTCCCACCGCTGCTGTGAACACGACAACCGGAGAGGTTCGAAACGATCGATATATCAGCCAACTACAGCTTGAAAATGCAACGCCAGCTCCCATTTCTGTTACGATTCAGCTTCAATAAAATATACTGCTTCAGTTTTTTGTCAAGGATCACTGCCACGACTACCCTTGGGCGGTTTGAGATCTCGAACTGACATCATTACCCGGAACCCACTTCTCCGGCACCTAGCCGGGACGCCAATTTTGCGCGTTCTTCTCTTCTCAAATCCCTTCACCAACCATCCCAACATCGCGAAAATGAAGCCACCAACCCGAATATCACTCCGGCTAATGCCCCGGCTCGTCAATGTCCCGGCATTTGTGCGTCCTCTTCACTCCACGGTCGCAAACGCTGCCAATGTAGCTCCAATCCTTGGGACCGGCCCGCCGCCGGCACCGCCGATCCCGTCTGTCGCAGAAGCCCACGAGCGAGTAGCGAGGAGACGACGGCAGGCTGATATGCTCAAGAATGCAAAGGAGCTACGTAATGCGAAGGGTTCCAGGGGGAGCGCGCTCAAGAAGAGGTTTTGGAAAGAGGTTGGGGTGAAGGAGGTAGACGGTAGGTGCAAGCCTTGCGAGCTTTATCGCTTATGAAGCTGAAAGGTCCATGATCAATGGCTAATGGTATTGATTGAGTAGGAATGCTACAAGTTCATCTCGATACACGACCCTTGAGGCATCCTCAGACGAAAGAAATCATTCGTATTCCCGCTTCAAAACCCGACCTTGCGTTCGCCCTCGCCCTTGAATGGGATCTCTTGACCTCGGCTCAGGATGCCACGAGGCAACACCTCATCCCCCTCACGAGTCTCATTTGCCGTGCGCTAGACATTGCTGAGGAGGATGCCGCAAAGGGCCTTGCGGCAGCCCAAACTCGAATGGCCATAGCGACCAGCCTGCTCCGATACCTTGATACCGACTCGCTGCTCTGCTGGGCCCCGCCGGCCGGAGAACACGACTTGTTAAATGAGGCAGGAGAGTCTCTACGGGATGTCCAGAAGCGGACTGCTGATGAGATTGTGTCGTTTCTCACTACTCACGTTTGGCCTGGCATCACGATCAGGCCCGTCCTTGACGGCCACTCCATTGTTCCCCAGAAGCAGAACCCCGGTGTGCGTGAGGTTGTCCAAGGCTGGGTCACCGGTCTCGACGCTTGGGAGCTTACTGGTCTAGAACGAGCCGTTTTAGCTGGTAAGAGTCTTCTTGCTGCGGCCAGATTTGTTACAGAGTGGAGTGAGGGTCCTGCCGGCAAAGGCGAGCTGAACAATGGCAAGAAGTTCGGAGTTGAGGAGGCAGCGCGTGCTACGAGTCTGGAGGTAGACTGGCAAACTGGCCAGTGGGGAGAAGTCGAGGACACCCATGATGTGAACAAGGAGGACGTGAGAAGACAGCTGGGCAGTGTTGCTCTCTTGGTTTCGGGCACTGGTAAGCGTGCCTAAGCCATGCGTGTCGTTTGATTGTAAGAACATGGTTGCATCATACTAGTCCGGGGGACCTACCTCTAAGCTTGTACGCTATTTTCCAGATATGTAAAGTATACAGCTCATAAAGAGAGACGAACATGTAAGCCAACGGCGCAGTTCCGCAAGAACTCGGAGCAGGTCCTCATGGTAAGATTTGGTGGCTACGTAGGTAACGAGCGAAAGAATATATCGTAGGGCCCACCAGGCTTCACATACCTATGGTATCTGATGCACATGCTCTCCTCATCTCAAAAACTCCATAAATCCATTGTGAAATTGGGGGAACCTTTCTTAGGCGTTGCTTGAGGAAATGTTTTGGGATTGAGAGATGACAACCTGTTTGATGTAGTAACATATTTAGTGCTCGCCAGCACCATGTGGTGGGTATGTTTAGTGATGCCAACATACTTTCACCCACAGGGATAACTGAGCATCGATTTCTACCACTTGGTGTCACAGCCACTCCGCAGCATGGTTGCAAGGCATCACAACACATGGCTTACTGCTGCTTCTTCTGCTTCTCCAAGCTAACATGAAGAATAGTAGCGGGATATTTATAGCAGAGTCGGTAAGCAAACCACTATCGTTGAGACACACAATTTCGGGATAAGCCTTGGCCTTTCCACGTGTCCCCACCAGTTAAACTGTCTCGAGTCTGTTCCGGGAGAAGCCTTGATGCAGCAACCTGAAACTCAAGGCACCTTAAATCGACCTCTGAGGCACTAGTCAAAACTTGCCATGACATGCCAAGAACACCGTGAACACTAAGAGAATTAAATTCAGATCACCTGGTCCACCTCCTGCTCATCAATGGCAATACCAAGAATCCAAGACGCGCAAGGCTGATTTCTCGGAGGACATTGGACAAGCCCCATGAGGTAAGCTGTGGCAACAAAGCCTCCACACGCACACTAATTTCCCCTAGTCTGCTTGCCCAGGGAGGCGGAGTCGAGATGGGGCCGCTGGAGCAAAAGCATCGCGCCCTCTGAAAATACAGGGCTGCCGATGGCTCTGGCGCCTCCAGCATGCTCGATGATGTCTTCAATTGATTCGGTATGGAGTGAAAATCACCTGTTCGGGCGCTTAGATGCACAAAGTGCAATAGGGTCGATCACCAACGACCGATGGCTGAATCATGTTCATTGTGTACCTGATCGGGATTGTAACGACGGCGACTAATGCATAAGCAACCCCCCGGTCTTACAGGAGGCGTTTTCAGCTTCCCATAAAAGGTAGCTTGGCGCACCTCTAGCGGCGCGTTCGCGGCCCAGAGAGCACCCGGCGCCACCGGGGACCTAGACTTAAAGACCTTACTCCCCTGTCGTCGATGACTTGCTCAGTGGCAGAACATCTTTGCGAGACTCTCACAGGCCTTGCCCGACATGCGGTGGACGACTTTGGGCGCGACGATTGCGCTGCTAGGAAGCAACTGTGCGAATGCCGCGAATTTCCCTCGAGCCGTGAAAGGCGATGGCTTCCTCGCCGTACCAGTCGGTACTGTCAACCGACCGAGAAAGTCGAGCAAACGAGCCGAAGACGGCACAATTGTGACGACGTTGGAGAACATGGATTTCTTCTATGCGACTGACAGTATGTTCCATGGTTTTGACTGACTTGAGAGACATTCCTGCTTACAGCGATTCAGTCTCGATCGGCACCCCACCTCAAACCGTTACCGTCTTAGTTGATACTGGATCAAACGAGCTCTGGGTTAATCCTGACTGCGAAACCGCTCCCTCCGACCAACAGTACCAACAGTGTCTTTCATTCGGCCAATATAACCCCAACAAGTCTAAGACTCCCCCTGTTGGACCTTACGGTAGAGAAAAGATTAGATACGGCGACGCATCAGACTCCTCCACACATACATCGGTCGAAATTCGATACTACCGAGACACACTCACCTTCGGCGATGCTGAGATCAAGAACCAGACCTTCGGTGTTGTGGTTTCGAGTGATGGCATTTCACAGGGAATCCTTGGCCTGGCCCCCGATCTGAGGGGTGGGTTCGACAGTGATGAACCTTATACCCTGGTGCTAAGCTCTATGGCTGAGGAAGGTCTCATTGCCAGTCGAGTCTTTTCTCTAGATCTTCGCCATTCTGAGGATGAGACTGGAGCGGTCATTTATGGTGGTCTGGATAAGAACAAGTTCATCGGCAAGCTCGAGTCAACCCCCATCATTAGAGGCGAAGGTGGCGAGTTCCGTCTTGCAGTTCGCCTCACCAGCCTCGGCATCACTCTGGATGAATCCCAAGAGTTCAGTCTTGATAACGATGATACTAACGTCATGCTTGACTCCGGAACGACTATCAGCCGCATGCACTACTCGGCTGCCTTCCCGATCCTCGACGCTCTCAATGCGCAGGATGATGGCGAGGGGTACTATTACACTGAGTGTTCCTACCGAGATCAAGAGGGCGGTGTCGACTTCGGATTCGGGGACAAGATCGTCCAAGTTCCATTTAGCGATTTCATCCTCGACGTTGGGTCCGATACTTACTGCTACGTTGGCGTGGTCGTCACTACAGGCCAGCAGATTCTCGGTGACACCGTGCTGAGAGCTGGTTACTTCGTCTTTGACTGGGATAATGAGCAAGTTCACATTGGCCAGGCCGCTAATTGTGGAGATGACGACATTGTTGCTGTTGGATCCGGCAAAGGTGCTGTCCCCGACGTGACAGGTAACTGCAAGGCGAGTGATGCGAAGTCTACGAAGGGCCCTAAGGTAAGACCATTTTCAGCCCTTCCTCCCTAACTAATCGACTCGCGATACTGGGCGGCACATGGTAGAGCATCCAACTAACCCTGACACAGGCAACAACGACCAAGTCCAGCAATGCCGCGACACTTCAGACCTCCGCCTATACCACCACATACACCGTCACATCATGTCCCCTATTCGAACTTGACTGCAAGACTGGTGTTGTCACAACCCAGACTGTCGGCCCTGCCGATCCCACTGTCACAGTGACCGCTGCCGCGGGGTCGGGTGGGAGCGGTAATGATGATGATTCTGCTGCCGTGCAGCCTTTGGCGATGAGTTGGGTATTCGTGGTTACTGGTGCATTTGCCGTCGGATATAATTTGATATAGACCTGTACATGATTGGGGCATGCAAGCGTATTACATAACTGTATCTATTTTAATAAATGGGTTTATCTGAATCAATACACTCTAGAGGGGGGGCAACCCGAACCTGGTTCTACAAGGCTTGGAAGAGTCTAGCTACTTGTACACAGCATGCTTAGAGCATTAAGGCCTTTGCATCCTTAAGAAAAATTTGTTCAATCTTTACCCCAAATCAATTCCTAGGGTTGCCAACAGTCTCAAATCCTGACCTCATTTCTTCAACCCAAGATCATTCCCTCAATACCAACTCAACATTTAGGGGGCTTAGAAAGATGGTTTTCTCAGTGGTAGGTGTCGTGGTTAGGGGGTTGCTGAGTTATAAAAATGAAGCAATTTACTATTAGCAATAGAAAGGCTCGATCACAAAGTCGCATTGAATCCCGAGGCCTGTGCCGTGGATGGATTAAGACGATGAATCCTAGCGTCACTAATTCGTATTAGATCGGGACTAACTACCCTATATCGTTCTGAGACTGGCGATGCCTTACTACGGTAATCGTATTCGAGAGCATTCTGCATTGGGAGGTCCCAATTTCAAGAGTAACATGGTCCTGAACCGATGTTCCGGGGGAGATAAGTTACCCGTAGTTCGATGTTATCATCAATAACCGCTGCCCAAAGTCGGACATCACCTGCAAACTTCGGTGTGTTCATTAGATGCTCGGGACGGGCGCATCACTACAGATACTTCTCACCACCTTTAGTGTCCGGGCCGAGGATCGGCCTCGGAACCGAGCACCGTTACAATCTCTGAAGCTTTTATCAGTGACTCTTATGATCCTCGATCCCGTCATCTCCGACCGGTAGTTCGTCGATCTGAGGCAAGGCTGAGGTATTGGCTAGCGGCTACTTACCGAGGCTCGCAGGCTCTCGACCCACTCGTGCCGGCGCCTCAATCGGCCCCCGGAGGACCAGTGACATCCAGGTTCACCCCCGACGAAAGACACCGAGGATTCATGGCACATCCGAGTTGTGCGTTACCGTGTGCCGATGATGGGCCCAGTAGCAGGCTCTACAGCGATGATGCAAGCTGTGGCTGGAATACGTGGTTTCAGCTGCAGGGCCGAAGTCGTATGTTCTGTGCCACTAACAGCAATGTCGTGATAGGTATTAAGAGGATGAATTAGCAAAGGTCAGTGGAGATAGTATGCAAGAAAACAACATTGGAAAAGGAAGCAAAGATCCGAATTCTCGATTCAGCTTATCTTATTGCAAGGAACCAATCGTCGTAGTCGGATTCTTGACTTTCCGAGCAACGAAGCCGAGGCGCTTGATGTGGCTGCGGCCCCATAAATCCTTATTGCGGAGAGTGTGGGGCGCTAAACCCGTTCCCCAGCTTCATGGGGGCAACAAGGGAAGGCGTGCACAAGAAGGGGAGGAGGGGGAGGAGGTATATTAACTATAGGTCGCCCAGCCTCGGAGCTGAACTACGTCCCGCAACTCTCATCATCCTGCCTCTTGATACCTGCAACAGTTTGTCCTTTAGCGTTTGGACCCCCCCTTATAGACTTCCTTCACTATGGTGTTCACCTCGCCGTCATGGGTCCCTCCATTGCCTATTGGTACGTCACCTCCGCACTTGCAGCGGCTAGAACAATCCGAGGTTGCTGGTAGCTAACCCGACATCGTAGAGCCTCCCGACTCAATCACCATTGCAGAGTTCATGAGCAATGAGAGATATGGGCGGCTCCCCCTGGCAAAGGCTCGGAACCCGTACACTTGCGGGTTTACGGGTAAGACGTACACCGCTGCAGAGGTGGTGAAGCGGGAGGATTTCATGGCTCGCGCGATTGGGAAAAGGCTGGGTTTCGATCATCGCGGGGGCACCGAATGGGACAGAGTGGTCGGATTGTTCTCACTCAACACGGTTGGTCACTCTTGCATTCTCAATGGCTTGGTGTCTCTGTCTCACATATAACCTTTAGATTGACTACATTCCATTTACCCATGCCGTCCACCGGCTGTCGGGTATCGTCACACCCGCCAGCGCGGCATATTCAGTTCCTGAACTGGAGCATCAGCTTCGGTTTTCCAGCGCTAAGGCCCTTTTTACGTGTATTCCCCTACTAGAAACAGCTTTAGCGGCAGCTAAGACGGTCGGGATCAAGGAAGACCATATCTTCATCCTTCCTGTGCCGGGCTTCGACAGCAAGAAGGTTCCCTATCCGACTATCGACGACTTAGTAGAGGAGGGTAAGAATCTTCCGGAGCTGGCGCCATTAAATTGGTCCAAGGGACAGGGTGCCCGGCAAGTTGCATATCTTTGCTACTCGAGCGGAACATCTGGTTTGCCTGTGAGTGTAACCCTTTTTCTTCAGGAATAACATGCTCATCAACAGATAGAAAGCTGTCATGATCTCCCATCGAAACGTCATTGCCAACGTCCTCCAACTACACACCTATGAAAGTGTAGCCCGCAAAACCCTAGACATTGGAACCCAAGTTGAGCTTGGCCTCCTACCCTTTAGTCATATTTACGGACTCGTCCCGGTCGCTCATCTTGGCGCCTATAGCGGTGATGAGATCATCGTTCTACCGCGGTTTGAGCTGAAGTCATTCCTCACGGCAGTGCAGAAATTTAGGATTGAGCAGATTCACGTGGTCCCGCCGATTCTGGTCCAGATGTTGAGCAGCCGGAAGGAGTGTGCCAATTATGATTTGAGTTCAATTCGCTTCGTGTATACCGGTGCGGCACCCTTGGGAGGAGAGACTGTGGATGCTCTACTGAAGACCTTCCCTAACTGGCGTATCGGCCAAGGCTACGGTGAGCATTGGTTCCTATTTATCGTGACCCAGGATATTTGCTCACAGCTAAACTAGGCATGACCGAAACTTCCACGGTAGTCTTCTCAACCAGCGAGCTAGACATCCTTGTTGGGTCCTCTGGATCCCTTCTCCCAGGCTTCAAAGCTAAGATCGTCGATATCGAGGGCAAGGAGGTGACAGATTACGAGACTCCAGGCGAGCTGGTGGTTCAGGGTCCAAGCGTCGTATTGGGCTACCTTAACAATGAGAAAGCCACTGCAGAAACGTTTGTATTCGACGATGGTGGCAGGTGGATCAAGACTGGAGATGAGGTGATCGTTCGGAAGTCACCCAAGGGCAACGAACACTTTGTGGTTGTCGACCGAATCAAGGAACTCATTAAAGTCAAGGTCGGTCATTCAACAGCATTACCTGTTTCACCTCGTTAACATACCATAGGGTCACCAAGTCGCACCTGCAGAGTTGGAAGCTCACCTCCTCGATCACCATCACGTCTCCGACTGTGCGGTTATCCAAGTCCCGCATCCTCGCTCCGGCGAGGTCCCGAAAGCTTTCGTCGTTAAAGCTACCGAAGCGGCTCATAGATCTGACGAGGAGGTAACGGGAGACATCCACAAGCACGTCGAAGACCACAAGGCAAAACACAAATGGCTCAAGGGTGGTATTGAGTTCATTGAACAGATCCCGAAGAGTCCCAGTGGCAAGATTCTACGACGATTGCTTAGGGATCGGGAGAAGAAGGCACGGCAGGAAAAGGGGCCTAAGCTGTAGAGGACGGCTGTTGATGCGAAGTACCTGAAAAATGCGACCTGTCGATTCATGGCAGGTAGTACCCTTCAACAAAGTGGAGATCTTCGGCCTCCGATCGTCGATCATAAATCTGGATGCAAAAAACCGGAAGGGGGGAGGGGGGAGGGGGGAGGGGGGATGCAACGGCATTGACGGGATATCGTGGCGTAGGATGTTCAGATCGATAGATTCGCACGCCTCCGGAAGTCCAGCCTGGCGGGATTGGCAAGGGATGACCAGAGTAACCTTATTATAGGCCTCCTGAGCTGTAATAAGGGGTGCTTTCCAGGCTTTCCGGACTCGTGGGAGGGACGTTTTCCGAGCCAGCGGGAGCAGGACAATTTTCGAACTAGATGGTTTCTTTGATCACGTTTTGATTGTCCTAGAGATCTTGTGTATGTGTATTAGAAGAATTTATATATCCTTATTAAACCAGGCGCGATTACAGGTCTTGTCTTATGACATGCATCACTTGCGAATAACAGAGGACGGAATGTCTCAGTCACCGAAAGACTGTGCCCAACCATTTGAGAGGACATCAATTCTTTAGAAGACATTGCCCTTGGCCTGAGTACTCTTAGAATCCTTCTTTCGGATATCAATGTTCCTCCACATGAGTAGACAGATGACCAAAAGAGGAATGAACGACGCACCCGCAATCACCATCTTCCTCTGGACATCGGCATACGCCTTGACGATGGCGTCTCGGATAGGGCTGCCGTCAGGGTATGACATCTGAACTGTAATATCGCCGTAAATAGTCGCTGCTTGGTCTTTGGCGTCCATGGGCAGCGCCTTGTATAACTCGTCGGGGAAGATGTTAGTCCACAAGGCACCGGCGATGGCAATACCAATAGCTGCGCCGATGGAGCCGAACATACTCCACAGAGCGAGAGCAACCGCAACTTCCTGATGGTTGACAGTGGACATGACAGCCAGTTGCGCGGTCATAGCCCAGATGCCAGAGGAGATACCATTGAAGAGCTGGCACATCACAAGGTAGCCGACAGAGGATGAAGGGGTTCGGAAGTGGATGAGCAGGGCCGTTCCAAGGACGCAGAAGGGGATGCCAGCGAATGAAGGCCACTTGAACTGGCCGAAGTAGCGAATAGCGCTGTGAAGAAGATTAGAGGTCGCAGGAGGAAATCCTTCGAGGAAGGCGACTTACAATCCGATAAAGGGGCTAATAAACGATGACATCAAGGAGAAAGAATTTAAGACATATCCCGACGTGGTGATGCTTTCACGGTGTACCACCTGAAGGTAGGACAGATAGTATGCATCCCAGCAGCTGGAAAGCGATATGTTAGGATTGTAGTGGAGGTTTTGATAGAAACTGATCATAGGCTTACTAGATTGAGGTGAACATAATGCCATAGAGTAGAGAAGCTCCGAGAATAGTTCGGTCGGTGAGAAACCTGAATGGGAGGTATGGCATAGGTGAGAAGTATTTCTCCCAGACGACGAAAGCAGCGAGACAGACCACGCCGAGTACAATCATGGCAATGATGTAGCCGCTCCTCCAGCCATCAGGAGCGCTGTTCGCCAGGTTGAAGGGTAGAAGAAGCAGCGACCAGCCAGCGGTGGTGAGGAAGAGGCCGACGACTAGAGAGACAATATGTTAGATGGTAATCCTGACGCAGAACGCAAAGACGGCTCGAGGGGTAAAGTTGAACCTACCATCGAACTGAACAAAGTAATACGTGACAGATTGCCAAATGGTGCGGCCCTTGACCTTTTCGGGGACAATGCCTAGCGACATAGCCTTGCGCTCATTCAGGATAAAGATGACACCCACGGGGATACAAAAGGAAACCAAGATGATGCAGAAAGCACCGAAAGCCCATCGGAAGTTGACGTTGGTGTAGAACAAGTCAGCGATCTTGGGACCCGCGAATGTGGTAGCAATCGTAGGCGTGGTATTGATGCCCATGATGATCATTCGGTTCTGGAGGGTTGTCATATCGGCAACAACGACATCGATGATGTACAACAGCCCAAGGTGGCCTACCCAGTACAGTGTCTGGGCAGCTGCATATGTCTCGACGTTCTTACAAGTGGCCTTCATGATCATACCGAGGGCGATAAGGAGTACCATGAAAGCAAAACCGTACACTCTGCCCCAGATGTCGATGATCTTGGCGATCGTGAGCTTGGAGACACCACCTAGTACAGAGGCAACGATACTGGTAGTCGCGAGGAGGCCGTGCTGCCCAAAGGCAGATGTAACATATGCAGTCAGGTTGGATTGGACGGACTGGAGAAGACTGTCAACGAAGGCGACAAGATAGATGCTGCGAGGGGAGTTTTGGTTAGACGTCTCATTTTCTAATCAACAAAGGGGGTTACTTTGATTTGGAGGCTTACAGAATAAAAGTTGCGACAAGCATCTTCCTAGACCACACTTGTGTGACAGCCTCAACCTTCTTGACACCATCCTGCTTGAACTCGCCGCTGCCGTCCGAATGCTCTTTGAGATCGTCATGGAGTTCCGTGGTGTGTTGTTCTCTGGAGACATGTTTCTCAGGGTCATAAGGCGAGACCTCGGGCACCGGTTGAGGTGCAGCTGCAGCCACGGTCGTCATTGTGATTTATTATGGAGGCTATTGACTCTGGGCCGAGAAGCGTATGTATACGATCAATAGCAGATGGAGGCAAGGAGAGTCGCGAGAAATGAACAAATACTGGTGTGGTGACTACAAAGAATAAGAGACCAGAACAACGACGGCGAGAGATCCGGTACCGGGAAAGTGAGAGGGTTTGTACCACTGATGTTAGCCATTGCAGAATGGTCAACGATGCCAGGATGTCGATCCCGATGGATCGTCTTGAAGTCCACTCGCTACACCGTGGGACTGGATATATGGGCCCTGATCAAGGACTAGACTTTCTTAAAGGTCTGGTTGATCCCCTAAGGTCGTATTGGAACGCTTACAGGAAAAGGACGCACCATTCGTCCCACTCACGGCGTCCACTCACACATTGCAGGGTTCAGCCTACGATGGGAGTAACATTCACGACTCCAAAGGGAGCTCCCACGGCATTACTAACAGCTCTCATTCTAGGACGGCTATGTGGGCAATGACAGCTTAGAGATTATGCCACTTCGAACTTGTTGGGCCTGGGCCTTTCGTGGCCGAGTTTTTAGGCAAGACTCAAGACGCCAAGCGGAGCAAGGCCAAGGACCCATTCGCCAAGAAAGGCGAGCGCGGAGCCGGAGGTGGCGTCCCAAATCGATGATTCTGCCGGGGCTAAGTACCAATGATGAATGGATGAATGGATGAATGGAGATGCGAATTCTGTATCTGATCATCTGATAAGACAAGGTCAAGGTGGAACGGTGGGGGGCTCGCTACATACGCTATGAATCAAGGTTTGAGATGTACTGCTGATTGGGGAGCCCTTGCTTGCATTAGCTAGGTTCCGGTCCGAATTGGACTTGTTCCCGCGTTGCGAGGGAATCTTATTAATGATGGGACAGGTGAAGGTTAGGTGTGGTAGAATATTTGGGGCACGTTCGTCAAGCATCTGACTGGCTTTGGGAGGGCCGTTTCAAGCACGGTTTTTTCTCTTTTCAGTGCCTCCCAGCCTTGATTCAAGCCACCCACCCTATTCAGTGGAGATGGCGTTTTCCAGAAGCAGCCAGCTGCGCCAGGGCATAACGGCTTGCACCCCGTTGTCGCCAAGCTTCGGCAGTACAACCTTGTACATGCCGACATAAAACAGCGCGTGGGATGCTGGAGTCTAAACGAACGGTCAGCAACGGGGGCTAAGCTACACTTCGCGAGGTGGTGGTAAAATTTTGTTGATATTGAGGTTAGTTTCTGCTTATAGTAGGTGACAATTCAACAAACTGCAATGACCTTGCCCCGTTCCCACAGTTTGGGTCTAACTTGTCGAGGCAGATAATCATCGGCAGTTTGTAGTAGACATGGTTCTTCTATGATTTACGGATAATCTGATCCACTCAACGCAAAATATTTCTATCTACGCACACAGCGGTGCCGTCTATTAGCATCACCATCGCAAGATGGAGTTCCATTGAATGCGAACTTGAGTCATTGAACCTGGTCTCCACGGCTACCTCCACTGTACCAGGAGTGCAATTACAAAGCCGTCGGCGGGAAGCCCAGAAAATCATCACAATGGAAAGGAGATCGTCATGCGCTTGGCCGAGATCCACATCAATTCCAACGTGCCAAGTCGGCCTTCGCACCATGTCGAGGAAGGTCGCTCGACTTCTCGGAACCCCCCCCCCAAAAGATGCCCGCTAGTAGCCTTCATGGCCTCACCTAGCATAGAAAATAGAAAATATTGCACAATCTCGCTCTCTCAGGCGCTTAATCTTGCCACTCCACCAATGTCAGCCTTACTCCTACTCGACGCCAGCGTTTGTCGCGTGGAACCGGAACATTGCGTTGTAGCCTCACTACGTAGCATGGCGTAACTGGCTTGGCTAATGCAACCGTAATCAGAGCAAGAACAAAGGGGGGACGAGGCATAGAGGTTTAGAATCAACATCACGAGTTTATTGTCAAGTCACATTTCATAATTATAAATATCAAATTCGAGCACCCGTTCGCTATTCAAAGATAATAAAAAGTTCGATATTAATATTACACAAACCAGCCCAGCGGGTATATAATGCTCTACATGCATTTCGGCTCAGCCAGTGATTCCCTGCTCTTTTTTTTCTTGTTCCCTCATCTCAAAAAAGGGGTACCTGAAAGATCCCTTTTTGTCCACACCAATGCATATTGTTTCGTAAGGATCGTAAGAATGATATATGTTGATCGAGAGACTGGGACTTCGTTGGAAGCTCAGACAATCTCAGAGTGTACATGTGCCATACAATTATGTTCCGCCTCAGATACACAGATTTTGATCTATAGATAACAAGGAAAAACAAACAGTATGTTCAGGATGCACATTGTTCCCTTAGAGGGCAACAGCGAAAGCCAGAATGGCAGCAGCGAAGCCCATGCCGAAGCGAGAGGCACCAGCAGTGACGGGGATGACACCGGTGGTGGTGGGGATAGCAGCGCCGCCAGTACCAACGGGAACGGGCTTGCTGGTGATAAGGGTCACCGGAACGTCAGGGGATCCAGGAGCGGCAGAAGAGTCAGCGGGAACCGTTGGGGCAGCAGTCGGGGGGACGACGTTGCTACCAGTGGAAGCGGTAGTGGGGAAGGAAACCTCGGGGACGGTGATCTCAGTAGAGACGGTGCGGACGGTGCTGCTTCCCACGATGGTGCTGCCCTCAGTGACGCAAGGCTCAGTGATGGTCGTGGCAACGACAACGGTGGTGTAGTGAGCCGAGGTGACGATGGGAGTGCCAGTGACAGTGATGATGGTGGTGATGCTGTCAGCGCCAGTGGCAATGCCGGGGTTCTGGCCGACGTAGGGAGCGCAGATACCCTGGAAGAAGGAAATAGCCTCAGAGACAATGTCGTCAGACTCGCCGTGGGCGTACAGGCACTCGAAGATGGCGTTGACGTAGTCCTGGTTAGGGCAGTAGCAAGAGGCATCGGTGTTATCCTTGCACTGCTCAACCATGTACAGGAAGGTGTTGAGGCAGCTGGGGACGACGCTGGGGCATGGAAGGGTCTCCTCAGGCTCCTCACCAGAAGAGGTGGTGGAAGGACCAGAGCCAGCGGTGGTAGCAGGGACGCTCTCGCCGGGTCCAGTAGTGACAGGCTTAGCGGAAGAGGCACCAGAGCTGCCTGGGCCAGCGGGGCCGGTAGTCTGGGGGACGACGGTCTCAGTAACAGGGCAGATAGTGGTGCTGACAGGCACAGTCACAGTGACGACGACAGCAGTGCCGGACTTTGCAGGGCAGTCAGTAACCTCAGGAGCGCAGCTAGTGATGGTCTGAACCGAAGTGGTGAAGATGGTGGAGGTGCTGTCGTAGGTGGTGAGAATAACCGGCGCAGAGGTGGTCTCGGGGAGAGATCCGGAGCTGGTCTCCTCGCCAGGAGCGGTGGTCTCGGGGACAGAGCCAGAGCTGGTCTCCTCACCAGGGGCAGTAGTCTCGGGAACAGAGCCGGAGCTAGTCTCCTCGCCAGGAGCAGTAGTCTCAGGGAGGGAGCCAGAGCTGGTAGTCTCCTCACCAGGAGCGGTGGTCTCAGAGCCGGGAGCGGTAGTGGTGCCAGCGGGAACAGGGCCAGAGCTGGTTTCCTCACCAGGGGCGGTGGTCTCAGGGAGAGAGCCAGAGCTAGTCTCCTCACCAGGGGCAGTGGTCTCTACACCCGGAGCAGTGGTGGTGCCAACACAGTCAGGGCCCTCACAAGGAGCGGTGGTCTCAGAGCCTGGAGCGGTGGTAGTGCCAGCTGGGACGGGCTCAGTCTCAGTAGGAACAACTGGGACACTGGTCTGGGACACAATGGTCTCAGTGACGGGGCAGATGGTAGTGCTGATGGGGATGGTCACAGTAGTCAACACAACAGTGCCGGAATTGGCAGGGCAGTCAGTGATCTCAGGAGCGCAGCTGGTGATGGTGTGGATCTCGGTCGTGAAGATGGTCGAAACGCTATTGTAGGTGGTGACGAAGGTGGTCTGGATAGTGGAAGACTCGACGACAGTGGTATCCACACCAGGGGCAGTGGTGGTATCCTCACCGGGAGCAGAGGTGGTGCCGGGAAGAGAGCCGGAGCTGGTAGTCTCCTCACCTGGAGCGGTGGTAGTACCTTCAGGGACGGAGGTAGTATCCTCACCGGGAGCAGTGGTGGTTCCAACGCAGTCGGGACCCTCGCAAGGAGCAGTGGTCTCGGGGCCGGGGGCAGTGGTGGTGGCAGGGAGAACA
Organism: Nectriaceae sp. PG4201; assembly: GCA_023628695.1. Lineage (NCBI taxonomy): Eukaryota > Fungi > Ascomycota > Sordariomycetes > Hypocreales > Nectriaceae > Nectriaceae sp. PG4201. The sequence goes on from JAMAKE010000014.1 coordinate 54,890, forward strand.
TCCGAGGTAGTCTCACCAGGAGCGGTGGTGTCTACGCCAGGAGCAGTGGAGGTGGTAACAACACAGTCGGGACCCTGGCAAGTAGCCGTGGTCGTGACACCGCAGTTTTCGCCCTCGCAGGGAGTGCAGTCAGGACCCTCACAGCCAGCAGTGGTGGTAGGAGCAGGAGCAGTAGTGGTAGGGACGCAATAGGGGCCTTCGCAAGTAGCCGTGGTAGTAACATCGCAGTCAGGACCCTCACAAGGGGAGCAATCGGGGCCTTCGCAAGGAGAGCAGTCAGGACCCTCGCAGCCAACAGTAGTGGTGGGAGCCGGAGCAGAGGTGGTGCCAACACAGTCAGGACCGTTGCAAGTAGCAGTGGTGGTGATGCCGCAGTTGTCGCCCTCGCAAGGAGAGCAATCAGGACCCTCACAGCCAACAGTGGTGGTGGGAACGGAAGCGGAAGTGGTAGTGGCCTGGCAGTTGGGGCCGTGGCAGCCACAGTCGTAGCCATTGCAGCGAGTTGTAGAGGGAACAATAGCAGTGGAGGAGACGGGCTTGTCGCAGTCGAAGTGAACCTTGTGAACGCCGACATGGCAAGTCTTCTTGGGCTTGTCCTGCTTGGGGTAGACGAAGTGGACCTTCTTGGCACCACCGCACTGGGTGTTGTAGACCGTAGTACCTTGCTTGGAGCAGTCGGCCGAGTGCTTGCAGGTAGAGCCGTCAGGCATGTCGTAGTGGAATTCCATTCGGCAGTCGAACTCGGGAGTGATATCAAAGTGGCTGATGGAGAACTTATCGATGCTGCCAGAGCTACCGCAAGTGCCGGTGCTGCAGCCGAAAGAAGGGGCGGACTCCTTGTCCTGTCCACAGGAGCCGCTGATGACCTTACCACCGAAAGTACGCTTTGCTAGAGGATCACGCTTGGAGAAGCTATTCTCACAGGACCAGCCCTTGAAATCCCAGCCATCGTACTTGTCAAAGTTTCCGGGGTTGAGGTCATCCCAGGACCAGCCTCCCTTCTGTGTTTCGTCACACTTGTTGTCGGTGTTTTTGGGACAGGAGAATGTGTTGGCGTTATGGAACTTGCCGAACTAGAGATGTGATGTTAGTCCGTGTCAAATAAGTTATTGAGGGGGGGTAAAGGACTTACAGTGGCAGTGACCTGGCCGAGTCCGGCCGCAAAAGCCAGAAGGGCAAAAGAATTCTTCATGGTGAAAGATTGTAGTTATTTCAGTAGTGAGTGTTGATGTGGTGAACTGTGTGTATACAATAGAAATGGTAATTAAGAGATGGAGTCAAAGGAAACGAATGACTTTGAGACCAAGAAAGAAAAGAGACTGATTGTTAGAGTGTAGTAAAAAAAAACGGAAAAGGAAAAAGTGTGTGATGAACCAAGAAGAGAGAATCCGTAGAGGGAGGGCATGAGAAGCATCTATATAGGCAGACCAGTCTGTCCATCCATCGAATGGGACAAAGGAGGAGAGGCCAGCCCCGGGGAATCGCTCGCATGGAGCGGAAAAAGACCGGCCAGCCCGGCATCTGGGACCAGGGGAGAGAGGTGGACGGTCCCATCACGGCGAGTGGAGTTTGACGTTGACGATGTCAATACCCTTGTCCGGCTGGTTGGCTTCAAGCACCGAAGTGGCTGCTCCTGAAGCGTGCAGCCCCGTCCTTCCTGGCTGTCCAAGCTCTCCGGTGAGGTGGTGTTGATCAAGTGGTTTGCAGCAGCGCGCGGCTCCAAAGACGGAGCTAGGGTCGGTTGGACAGGGATCATGGATCTTGGTCCAGGGGCCAGGGCCGTCCAGCGGTTCAGGGCAAGCTATGCCCTTTTTTGAACCTCCACCAGGGGATATTGCAGGGTGTCCCAGGGCTTAGTTGCCGAGGCCAGGGTGTGAAAGCGTCAAGTGAATCTTCTCTTTGGACCTGGATGAATAGATGAACTGATTGACGGGGCGCGCTGGCACCACGGAACAATGAACCACAGCCAATGTCTCGGTTTGAGAGCTGGCCTTGCCTGGCAGCCGGGGGGGTGGCTGTACATTCTCGCATTTGTTCTTTGCCTTTGATTCATGCTTATTTTGTGTGGCCTAGCGGGATGCTGTACCAAACCACAGTGCTTTGTTGCGTTGTACTGGCTGCTATTCGCGACAACTCCGATCCAATCCATCATCTCCATCCCTTTGCATGGATTATCATCGCACGCCATGGGTGCCCTGAAGAGAGGAGCAACGTTGCCGCTTGCAGGATTCTAACTTTGGAAACAAAACCCCATGAGGCGCAAAGACGGTTATTCTTCGTTTCTTTGATCGGCAGCCGACGGCCCATGTCAGCGTTGAGCAGAGCCGCCACCGTGGATGCCGTGCGTCTGTCGGGCGATTCAGCGTCGCTGGTTCGCTCACCTGCAGCCAGACTAAGCGCGTCTGCACTTTCAGCGGATTCCTGACTTAGCTGATCTCAACCTGAGCCTGTAACGCCCAACGGGTCGCCGAAACTCTCCACACTCTAAAGATGGAAAGCAAGAAAGAAGAAGGCGGCGGTGCAGTTTGAGAAACGAAACAAAGAGACGAGCTTGCGTCCAGTCGGAGCACATACTCCAGGAATCCCTATTACCCACATCAAACCCATGAGGACCGTGACAGTCAATGCGGGCCCAGCAGTTAGGGGACAAGGAAGCGTTTAGACCACAACGGGAACAATGCTAGAAAGAAAAGAAGGAAGTCCGATCCATGGCTTCTTGGCTGGCTGCCTGCTGCGTGACTGCCCTGCTCTTCTCCTATGATGCCGCTGGTAATGCCTGCCTATCCTAAGCTCAACCCCTCCTGGTTGGGCAAGTGCACCTGGATGTTGAAACGCTCAGCCACCCAAGGGGCATTAACAAAGCGTGTTAAGTGGAAGGTCGTCTGGCGGGCTCCGGAACACTACTGCAGGAACGATGGCCCGCCCACCAATCGATTCACAGCGTCTGCTGGGCGACCATGCTGTTGCTGTTCGGGGTTCTCTTCACTGAAAGTCCAGCCGTGCCAGTGACCCGTCCCCCGGAAAGCCGAGCACCTACAGTCTGTTCCTCCGCTGGAGGTCCCCTGTGTTCGCCGCCTTAGGGGGGGAGTTGAATTAGAGTGCAAGGATCAAAATCGCCACATTCATGCACTGGGTCAGGCACCATCGCTATCGTTACCACCACATCATGGTTTCTTTCAGCACTGACTATCAATATCAATATCGCTTGCATCATCAAATCACCATTCTATCGGTTCATCGGGATTTTTTACTTTTAGTTCCGCCAATCTCAGTTCTCCAGATCCGCAAGCCTGTGAGTTTGGGGGGTTTATGTGACTTGTTTCGGTGCGGTGTGTATAATCCACTTCCTCTATAGCAACCGCTACCAGAAAGGATCCCAGATATTAATTGCCCATCTAAGCCAAACATCACGGAGAACTTTCAGTATGAGTACGTACGCCATTCCTCTTTTGCACCACCTTCTCGGCATCAATGACTAAATCCAGATATCGTTTCCCCACTGAAACTTAGAGGCGAGGTTGTTTATGCCACCGTTTCTACCACTCCCCCACCATGAATAATTAATTTGATCAATCAATCAACCACACACAGCAGTGCTTTTTGGAAGAGACACGGGAGCATGGGTATGGCCGGTACGCGTCCGCAACGGAGAAGCATTCAAAGGGCCTACCCTTTCGCAGACTCCCACGCGTTGACATGGGTCACAGGCCCTAAGGGTCGGCCTCGTTGGAGTTAGCATGGTAGAGCGCTGGCATGGCCTGACGGACTGGGTTGCATGACACGGTGTTGACACTGCGTCCCAATAGCTTCTCTCGATGGTAATGAAGCGAAATCTCGCCTCAACCGTCCATCATTTCCGAGCCCTTGACCCTCTTTCCATTCTCTGCTACACTCTTGTTGGTACGCACCGTCCAGTAGGAGCGCACGATTGACAGTCTCCAGCAAAAAGAGCGTCAACACGCGATGCAAAGGTCTCAGTTCCAAACAGTTCTGTATCCACCAAGACATCAAATCTCGAATTTCCCAACTTGGACGGGATCAGTGGAGCGAGTTCATTTTTAGAGTCAGCGGCACTACGAATGGAGCGGCTTTCTGCAAGTTCCGCCAGAAGGATGTCCCAAAAGGGTCCAAAGGGGGGGGCGGGGAGTCGCCGCGCGTTTCAACGTCAGGACGGCCAGTTCTTGAGCCAGTCACTGGCGAGAAACCCTGATAGAGCAGCTTCGTGGGGAAAAGCAGATGCTGACTTGGTCGGCTAGTAGGCCCTCCATTGACCGGTCACCAATGAAGTAGGCTCCGTCGCCGCGCTGTGTCTCAGAAACAGTCGACCCGCTGCCACGATGGGGCGATTCGCTGGCGCCGATTTTTTCAGATGGAGATGGAGTATTGCCGCTGTCAGCAACGAAGATCTCTTCTCCCAGCCTTGTAACTGGTTCAACGGTGCGTCATGCTGAGCTTGCTAACCGCCAGACATCCGACGGGCCGCCTGAGACGAGACCTGATGAAACATGAGGTGTTCACTAGCATTCACTGGCTCTCGGTTGCTATTCCGAGAGAGATCAGCAGCACAGCGCGGGTTACCATAGCTGAAAGCAGGATTGACTCCAGCCTTACCGTCAACCTTAGATCCCACCTACGATAACATCCCGCTCCATCCCATTGCACGTGGGGTCTTCTGTCATCGTCACCAAAGTATCTACTCCCGAAAACAACTCGTCGTCGAACATGTTTAGCTGGATCCTACCGTCGCCGAAGCCCAAAGGAGCCATGCTCGTCTTGTCACTCACCTGAATCTGGCGACGGCGAGACTCGCGCGCTTCTCCCACCCCGTGCGCCCCTGTTTAATTTCCCGCGTGTCGCTGTATCACCGCCGTTCAGGCTTGGCCCTGTCGCACCGTTGCCTTGTGGTCTCAAATGGCTTGACGTTTCAGGGTCCGTGGGCCTGGTCCAGATTTTGGCAGCTTTCTTTGCACTAATTTCCTACTAACAGACTGGTGCCGTCGTCGCGGTGCCATCGCGATAGTTCGAGCTCTCTCCCCGCCAGCTCGGTCGTTCGATAATGATAGAGTCCACTAAGACATCCTCACCAGAAGCCTCGTCTAGTTCTCTGAAGCTGTCCCCATTTTTCTCACTCACCTGGGCTAAGACTCATTAGCAGCTCAGGTTGACTACACTCGACGTTTTTACCTGACGGTGAGTCCACCCGCTTGCGTTTCATGTCGGTTGACTCCGTTCAGATCCGGTCTCGAATCGATCGTGGTGAAGCCGTGACGGGTTCATCCCGTTTCTCAGTGCTCCCCGCCTCACGTCGTGTCTTTCGGCGTTGAAGCGACCAACCGGAACAGCAGTAACAGACGAGCCAAGACCAGTTGGTCACCGGGTTGCACCCCTTTTGCGATGGGAGCCTGGCCATGTTTGTGATTAATATGTTGTTAATCTGCGCTGTGCTCTCGGTCCGTCGCTATGCCTTTCACCTCCAAGCGAGACGACATCCACAATCGGCCCTCACCCGATGTGACGGCTTGATTGCAACCTCGTCGGTGCTATTGACCAGGGCCACCTTCATCGGGTCCGAGTCCCCGTCCAAGAGGGTCTTAAGGGGTTGCCAGGGTGGCTCCCAATAACTTCTTTTTTTCCTTATAGATGTTTCAACTTGGGGTAACAGATCCAAGTTCAACTTTATCATGGCGGTCGAGATCGCGCTCTAACCAACGACCCAAAAGCAAACGGTGCTTTTGCCACCTTGATGGTCACAGATACCAGCCTCAAGACCTCTCACCGGGTCGCTAGTTGATCATTCGCAAGTTGTGCTTAAGCCGACGCCTGTTAGTCTAAAGCCCTCGCGAGCTCATATCCGCTCAGTGCAACTCCAACGACCCATTCGCATCGTACGTTACTTCGTAACTCTGCGTACTTTTCAACCACGAACCGACCGTTGGAATAAACCTGAGCGGTCACACCCAACCCTACGGATGAGGCCCGTTCATAGAGCGCATGGACTTATTCGTCCACCACAATCGTTGGCAAGCTTCCTTCAAGCTTCGCTTTTCCGTCCTAAAGTCTTACTTGGGGTAAATCCCCACAGATCGTCACCCAAAGCACGTCCGGTTTCATCTTTACTGCACACAATTGTCCGATGCGACACATTGGAGTTGCTCAAAGCTTTGAACAGGTCGATTGTGTCGCCTTTTAACCCTTGTCAAGCCATGATCACGCCAGGAACACCCAGGTAATTCAGCCATCAACATTGAAAGACCCACCAACAAGCGGGTCTCTCTTGCTCACTAGCATTACCGAAATCCGTGGCTGGAGACTATGGGTGTCACTTTTCTATCTCCAAAGACAATGCCATAATAGCGGTGCCTCACTACATTCGCAGGCTTGTCCCCGCCTTTGACCTCATGGCGTCGGGTTCCTGCATACGGAATCCAAGGGTGCATTGAGAGGGTCTTGTTTCGGGTCACCAGGACCTGAAGCAATCAGTTGGGGATTTCCCCTTTTGGATAGTCAGGAGGTGGCAGTGAATTCCTCTTTTAGCCCTCACCGACCCAAGATGCTAGCTCGTCTGGTAGGTTTGCCATTAGAATGATCCAACGAACGACGGAATCAATGCCAGACACCTGAAGTTGATGGAGATGAGATGCACGGAAGCGGCACAATCCGGATCTATCAATAGATGACGAGTCAGAACTCTTACCGCCGCATCATGCAATGTAGGCGACAGCACACCCACATGGCGCATTCGGTAGTTGCTTTTCAACGACCCCAATACTTCAAGACGGTGTAAGGTCTTCAGCATATGAGATACGTCACTTTTACGAACCGCAAGCTTCAGAGGAGTGGTGACGCTACTCATGGTGGATAACTACTTCGTATCCGCGCTCTAATTCCGTTCTGAGAAAATTTGCCGGACGTTGTTATGAGGTCCAGATACGGATCCTTGAGGCTGAACATGTAGGTGAGTCAAGAGAACCAACATAGCTGTGGCCACACACTGAGTTATTCCTTAGACGTAGATATCCTTTTCCTCGCATGACCTTCCTTGGAACCTATTAGCTGCATCTAATCCGTGACTACAGGTACTTCGATCACCTCCCATCGACACGAATCCGTCCACGAGCAAGAAATTCCAAGACAGTATCAAGATAGGCTTGGTTCCGCTCTTACAAGCAGCAATGCAGACATCTTTGATGCGCTTATGCTCTTGGTCTTCAGCCTCTATTTCGAATTCATGCGATACTATCATCTCGAACCACAAACGCGATTCTTGGCACTATTGTCATCATTTTCGACGTCTTATACGATTGACTGAGAGCTATTTTTCATTCGGTCTCCTAATATTGGTCTTGATGATAGTTGAAAACAATTTTTTGTCTAAGGATATTTTTTTTGCCTCAAACACCCTTAAACATCATTTGAGGAAAATCATCTCAGGAACTCTGCTCATCACACGTCTCCAACTTCTCGAATCTATATGATTCTTCAGCCTCGCAGTCTTGGGTAGAGTCGATGCGCGACTCTTCGTCTTCAAATTGAGGTCTCTGGTTTCTCAGCCCAACACTTGCACACCTTTGTTGCCCCCATGACCTTGAGATCATCTCGATGACACTTCGCCATGCTGAGTATTCTTCTGAATGACCATTCTAATTTGGTTGATAGAGATCAGAGAATACCTTTTAACATTCTTTCGTCTCAGCGAGCGCAATAGCACGGGGTTCGTTAGTTTGACAGTCGTTTACACACCCGTATAGCGCCACAATTGACAGCACCGTGAACATCGAGGCCTTTCTGCCTTCTACTCATAGTCTAGCAGGACAATCAATCTTCTCTAAAGATCACATGAGCGCATTTCCCATGATGCATTGGATCGAAGAATAGTTTGGTTGGGTTAGGTGCGTTCATTCCAGGCAACCATGATGAACAGCCACACTTTCATGAAATTCCGCCTAATGAGTTCAACGCTACCGAAGAACATATAAGCAAGCGTGATGATGAATATTTTCTCGTAGGACAACCTATTTCACAGAATTCGACTCTTCTTCGCCGTCCACCACAGTCATTGCTCTAAGAGCCTACATACCCAAACTCGTAACCGCACTACGGATATCGCCCATGCCTACTCAACGCAAAACTAAGTTTACTTTTGGCAACCAGCGTGGACATGGAAACAACAGGCGTGGTGGCGGCGAAGGATATGGGGGCAGCAATAGAGGAGCTCATGACCATCATCATGATCGTAATGACGGCCGTCGTGGCTGTTATGGCTGCAGTAATGGACGTGGTATCACCACGAGGCACAGCAAGAACCGTCATTGGAACGACACCTTCATCGATATTATTAAGCCGTCTAAGAAATTCAAGAAACTTTACCAAGTCCTCGTTTCTGCCTTTCCGCATAGCATCCCCATCCAAGATTTAAGGATTCAGATGATCGAGGAATGCTCATGCAGGTCTGTATACACAGTCAGCTCATCTCGTGCTCTAAATCCTAGCATCCCGAAGGACATAGCCATTCGCCTTCTCGAGGATGAGGATGGTGATATAACCGCCTTGTTCACCACCGCCCATGAACTCAGCGCCATCCGACGAGGAAACACTCCAAGGATCCTCCGTTCTCACCAAGTCATAAGGGACTCACCTTACCGGGTCTTGAATCTCGAAATTGGCGAGTTCATGCCAGGAATGTGGGAGGCCTTCTCCGCGAGGACTACTCTCTGTGATGAAGTGGATGAAAGTTCTGAGTCGGAGACTGAGAGCGAGCTTCTAGCGCTGGTCGAGGAGACACACCTGCGGCTTGCCCAATTATATGAACCATCATATTGTTCATGTGGTGCACGGTTGGCGATGAGATGCCCTCGGGATTGTACTTCTAATTATGACTTTAATGCTGAGATGGGGTCGTTGACAGATGAGTTCGATTGTGGTTTTGATGACAATATCTAGTGCTCTAGGGTAGCAGCTGTTTTGTAAACGACTCGGGTTCCTTCGGCGTTGGTTAATGCCTTATGATCATTTAGCGTAATTTCTTTTTCTTTTTCTTTCAATGGTGTTCTTTGGCAGAATTTCAGTAAATGGAAGTGTTTTATGGTTGGCCTTGTATGTAGTGATAAGTTCTGAAAGTAACATTCTTTCATGACTTTGTGTAAGTCGCCAATTTCGCCAAGTGGTTTGATCAAGCTCCACAGACCCTCTCATAGAGCAACACATATAAACCATCTTGAAGGGAAATTATCATTCTGTATTCAAATAGGCAGTCATGATCATGATGTAAGGATGCCTACTTACTGTCGAATTCAATCTGCCACCCTTCTAGTTCTCTCGATGTTGGCGCGGAATGGTCTGTGCATATTTCCCACGGGGGCAATTATAAATTAGAGAACGCGCCTTCAATACGCGCCTGGGTCTTTCCCATATTTTTCCTACTAAAACCAACAAAGACCCTACACATTGAAAAAACACAATGAAACCGAAACCCTGGAGATATATTGTATTCTATAAATTGGTCAAATGCACCATGGGATACTCTTCACCTCGTCGACGCGTGCGAGCATCCCAAGACGCGTCAACTGGGGCGGGCGGAGAGCAGAGTATTTCACCGGCCAGCCATAATGTCGTGTGCTTGTAGTTGGCCCTCTTTCACGCTCTAGGTAACGTCACCAAACTAACAAGAGACTGATAAGGCATCGGTTTAAGGGTAGGGAATGAGGTTGCTTGAGCCTTAGCTGTTCCTTGGGGTATGAAGTGAGTCGAGATGTTGGGGAGACTGCCAAAGCGGTCTGGCTCCCGCATGCGAAGGTAATCGAAGGATGAACTGGGTGTCAAAAGGACAAGCACGTAGGCACGAGTATATGGCACGGCGATAGACAACGCTGTTTCCGAAGGCGATGAGGCCAAGTCTAGCTTCATTCGGTGATATCGAACTGACCTTGGATTACAGACATCAACTCAACCACCGTTCTGCAACCTGCGTAACCTCTCCTCCGCTGCCCTCGCCCTCCTCTCCCGCTCAAGCCTCATCCTCATCTCTAGCGTTAGACCTCTCGATTCCTCCTCCCTCCGCTCTTGCGGTGTCTTGGCGAGACTTGACGCCAGGGTATTTCCCTTTGGTCTCCTACAATCCGTGACCTTAGGCCCCTCAGTCCGCAAGCGCTCCTCCTCGGCTTTTCTCCGCTCAGCCTCCTTCCTATCCGCTTCTTTCTTCTCGCGGGCGTCTCGCTGATCGGCTTCGGCTTTGGTCATTGGAGCTGGAACCTTGGCTGAGTCCCAGGACCATTTCGCTTCGCCCAGTTCGGACCGAGCGACTCGGAATGCATCTCGTGTGGGACGATCGCCTGCCAGCTCAAAAGCTGTCTTCCCTTCTCGATTCTTAACCGTGGGGTCCGCATCACCTCTGGCTAAGAGGCCGAGCACAAGTGGCGCGGCGTTTTGAGCGGCAGCCAGGTGGAGTGGCCGAGGAGCATGATAGTTCTGCTCTGGTGGCTGAAACTCGAAATTAGGACTCAGCCCGTTATTTTTCAAATATGAGAGTAGAGCTGGAAGTTTTGATCTTCGGATGAAGGCTTGCAGTTGTGACGTATGGAGTAATGCGGTTTCCTCCTCTTCCGACAACTTGGGCTTTGCGGGCTTAGGCTCAGAAGTTTTCGTAGATGTTGATGAAGGGTCGGTCTCTTTCCTGACTTCCTGGGCTGGGTCGATTTCTCGAACTTTCAACCGTGTTAGCTCGATGAATGACCTCATCAGCTCATTCTGAGTTGCCCGTCTTGTGCTGAAAGGGAAACCTCGTAACCGGGTATCGTTGTGTCGCAAAACCTGTCCGTCATAAGGCCCAAATAATGTCCTTCGATTCGTCGAGCCGGTTGCCCTGATGAAGAGCAACTCAGACGTATCGAGAAGAGTCTTCCAGTCGTGAAGCAGCGCACGTACATCCTCAACTAGCGCTTGTTCGTTGTACCGTCGTAAACCTGAACCTGCTGAATGCGCTGTGCCCTTCGCGTTATCGTTGGCGGACTGGGAACCACCCTGTTTTCGTCGCGTTGTGTATCGATGGAACGTCTTGTGAGCCAAAACTGTCGCCTCCCGATTCATTGTTGTACCTCCCTTCGTAGGACGTGGCGCGAGGGACACTACCATAGCTGCAAAGTGCCCGCCGCCGATCATGCAGAGGAAGATGTGCGGGCCCTTGTATGCGATCTCGAGGAGCGAGCCGTCCTTGTTAGGCTTGGGTATTGATATCGGATCTACCTGCTTCTTCCTCAAGACGTCGACAAGATTCGTATTTCGTTGCTCTTCACCTGTGAGGATTGCGCGGTACATGCCAAAGTAGTTCTTCTCTGGAAGCACGGGAGAGCCGAACCATATTAAAGGGGCTTTGCCGCCAGTCTTCCGTCCTGTACTCTCACCCTCCTCATTCCCATCTACATCATCTCTCTTATCTGCAAGCCTAGCCTGCTTCTTCAACAATGCTGTCAGGGTTGACTCCTGCCGAGAATCATCCTCCTCTTCCGAGTCGTCCGAGTCGGAGCCGGAGAGCGACTCGTCCAGGTTCCCTATTAGCTTCTCAAACTCGGCCTCGGAGACAGGTTTTTGCCCTCGTAACTTCTGTTTCAGGTTGTAGTGGTGGAGATCGGACTTGAGGTGGCTTCGTTGATCGAGGAGGGTCGCGAAGGCTAAACCGCAGAGGGAGCATGCTTGTGAACCGACGAGGTTATCGGAGGATGCGTTTGGGCTCTTTTCGGGAGACGAGAGCGAGGATTCTGGCTCTACGATGGCATCGTCGACGGCATCGGTCTTTAATGTCAAGGTATCAAGAACCTCAGGTGGGAGATCATAGACTTGAAGACATCCATATGTCAGCTCTGTCATGCCATCGCAATCATGGCGGGGTAGTAGAGGAAAAGGCTTGTCTTACCGTAGAGCGGCCTCCGCAAGAGATCTTCGCTCTTTTTCGACATGGCTACCTTCGTAGATCGTCGCTGGTCGTTGAATGTAAGGTAGGTTTGGTCAGCCAAAGTTCCTCAAGATGAGCTTCGCGTCTGGGCTTTGTCTAGACTTCAGCTGTCGCGTACAATCCGAAATGCGTCACCGGCGCAAAGAAAGCCCTGGACCAGCTGAGTCAACCGGCCAAGCCCCTCCAGGCCCACTGGAGGGATTGAAGACTCACCCACTAAAAGGCGCTAATCCGCTCGTACCCACCTGCTTAATTCACCCGCAGTGGCTTATGCTTCTGGGGAGCAAAGACGCCGCACCTTATCTTATCGCCATCCCCAGCTAACCCCCGCCAACCAATCCCTGCTGGCGTCAACGTCACAGGGACCGCTGATCTCCAACTTTTCAGCTCCCTCGTTCCTTCGCAGCAGCCAAGATCGTCAGAGATTGGCTCAAGCTGATCTCATGGCTTTGCGTCAGTGGCACCCGGCATGATGATGCGCGAATCCAGATCGTGAATCCGGGCACTAAGGCCTTTAAGGTAGCCACAGCAGGGCCTTGGAACGCTGAACACAACCCCACCTTGGCTTGCGTCAAACGTGATACTGCCCGACCTTGCCTTGCTTAAATACAGCTCAAGAAACCTTTCCTGCCCATTGTTCCTTCTCACCATCCTACATCCATCCTCTTTACCTCAGGAACAAATCTAATCTCGTCAAAAGTCCCAATTAGCAACGCATTCATCATGGATTTCGTTAATAAATTCACCGGAGGAGACAACAATGACAACAACAATACCAACAACCAGCAGCAGTCGGAGCAGAAGCAGGAGGGTAGCGGCGGCGGCTTCATGGATAAGATCAACGGCATGGCTGGTGGAGGCGCCCAGGGCGAGAAGAACGAGGATGCTCTAGACAAGGGTAACATTCCCCAAGCATCCTCCGAATCTAATGCCCTGTTACTAACGCTTCACTAGCTATTGACTTTGCCCAGGAGAAGTTCCTCGGTGCGGGCGACCAAAGCAATGAATCCGCTGCCGAGCAGGCCAAGGACGAAGCTATTTCGGATTTCGTCCGTGGCAAGTACAAGGAAACTACTGGCAAGGAGTTCTTCGTTGCGGATAAGGACAAGGACTATGGTGCTTAAGTTGGCAAACACTGGACAGGAGCATGGCAACGGGAAAATTGATCACTTGGAGCCCCTCTTAAGAGCCAGTCTGTACAGTAAGCTTGATGAGAAATGAAATGAATGTGCATCAATGATAACTTGTGCATGCTGAAACTTACACTATAATGCTGCTCATACACTCTACCCTCTATATCCGAAGATTTGCCATTCAACTCAATGGGAGAATGATGCCTGGAACACCGGAATTAAATACATCATCAGGAAGTACGCTGAGATCACAACCAAGATCGCTACAAACTCCTCGGTTCCAAATCTCACCCAAGTGTCTTTGTTACCATCCATTACTTCTGACAACTTCAAACCTCCATCATTCGGCTTGTTCCACGGCGCTACCACCCCTAGATCACCTAGAATCTGCTCAGCTGTAATCTTCGCCCCCGCCAACACGATTGGCACCCCCGTTCCGGGATGTGTGCTGGCACCGACAAAGTACGTATTTTCGAGCTCCTTGGCTTTCGTCTGAGGTCGGAACCAAAGAACGTTGAAGAAACTATGGCTAAGGCCTAGTATGGCGCCTTTGTCGAGGCTGAATTTGGATTCCCATGTTAATGGAGTGTTGACGAGCTCGTGGGAGATGGCATCTTTCATTGACACTCCGATTCGGGCACTGATTATTGAGAGTATCGCATCGCGAGCTCGATCTACGATCAAGTCCCATCGCTGCTCATCTGCTGGAAGCCCGCCATCTGCGGTGTCCCTGGATCGAGTGAGGTGGCCGACAGGGACCAAGACGATGACGGTGTCACGGTCTGGAGGCGCAGCGGTCGGATCAACTCTGCTCGGGACATTGACATAGAAGCTTGGCTCATCTGGGAGGGCATGCTTGTCAAAGATCGAGTCGAAAGACTCACGATACTCCTCAGCCAGGAAAATATTGTGTGTGGAGAGTTCTGGAATCGTTTTGTTCAAACTCCAATAGAAGGAAATGGAGCTGCATGAAGCTTCCTTCTTCTGAAGGCTCTTGCTACGCTTCTCTATCGCTGGAGTTCGTGGTAGTAGATTGCCGTAAGCGTAGACCAGGTCGGCGTTAACGATTACAACATCGGCAGTCAATTTCTCTCCATTTTCGAGTAAAACCCCTGTGGCTTTGTTACCACCTGGGGAAGAGAGGACTTGAGAGACAGGGGTAGAGAGGCGGTAGTTGACTCCGAGGTTCTGGCCGATGTTGACGAGAGCATCGATGACCTTGTGGAAGCCGCCCTTGGGATACCAGATCCCCTCTGCGAACTCAGTGTACTGCAATAAAGAGTATGTCGCTGGCGCATCGAAAGGACTCATTCCCATGTACATGGTCGCGAACGTAAACACGCGCCTTAGCCGCTCAGTGTGGAAGTACCTCCCAGCCCTCGCCCAAATACTCTCAAATGGATGCATTTCAAGGATCTTTGCCACGAAGCTCGGCCGGGCCATATCCCAGAAGTTTGTGAAGTTCTTCCTCAGCACCTGGTCTACTGAGATTTCGTAGTGGCGATGACCCTCCTTCAACCACCCAACCCAACGTTCGAACCCCTCAGGGCCCTCCCATCGTTCAATCTCGGCGCGCATAGATGCCAAGTCTGAGCTGTGCTGGAAGCGTACGCCATCGTGGAACCAGACGTTGTAGTTTGTTTGGCAGCGCAATAGGTCGACGCCGGAGTCGGCTAGGGTGGTGTCGAGGTCCGCGAAGGTCTCGTGGAAGAGGCGCGGGAGGAGGAAGAGTGAAGGGCCTTGATCGAAGCGGTGCCCATCATGATGAATGAGGGAGCAGCGGCCGCCGGTAAAGCCGTTCTTCTCGACAACGGTTATATTCAGGCCTGCCTTTGCGAGGCGAGCTGCGAGAGCAACACCGCCAGCTCCAGCGCCTGTGAGGGCGGAGTTAGCTATTCCGAAGAGTACATGGACGTTGAGGTCTAATTCCAAGACTTACCGATGATGATTGCAGAACTTGGCTTCTCACTCATATTGCGATGTTCTCACTTACACGACGTAAACACCAAACCACCAAAGAACAGCTTCAACGGGCATGAATGCGCCGGCAACGGCGGCATATATTGGATCATGGTCAAGATGTCTACTCATCAACGACTTCTTCTGGACCCTCAGCTGGTGGAGCCAATTTCACTGTCTTACCTGCCATGGACCGTTCAGGGCGTTCTCGCGCTCAGCCAAAGCGAATGCGATGGTATCAATGACGGCATGACTTTTTTTTTCGCGAGCGTCAGCATTTCCGCCAGAACTAACTACCTAACGGACACTAATTTAAGCCCGCATGTGCCAGACCGTGTTCAGGGTCTTTGTCCTTGATTGCACGACAAATTCCCGATTGATTGTGGACTTGTTTGTCTTCGTTTATCTAGACTTCACGTGATGGTGTTGGTGAAGTTTCTCCTCATTGCGCTTCCTACCTACTCAAGCGGGCTCTACTACTTAGCTCATAACTCAAGCTCAATCCACGAAAGATGTTAGAGGGCTATCGCTAACTTAAAGCCTTTAAAAAGCCCCATCATAACTCACTCGATATTCACAGAGTGCTTTCTTTTGTTACCGAAATTGATAGCACTCCCCATCGCCAACTCGATCGGCTGGAATCGCTATTCTGTAACTCGCCGTCTGTTGGTGTCGTGATCTTCCAGATTGACTACGTAGCCTACCCATGCTCGATCGCCTGTGCAATCACCTTGCTACCAATTGCCGTCTGACTACAGCGTTCCAGGCCGGAATAATACGTGGCTGTGGTTGCGCCGCCTTGAGTTTGGGGTCGTTTGAGACAGTATGAACGGTGACACGCCCCACTGACCTTGCCTCAGCTTGCGGCCTTCCTGACTTAGCATATATAATTGTATCCATAGTAAAGCAAAGAAAGCAAAGAAAAGAGACCTTCAAGTCGGCGGAAATAAGCACAGGAACAAATAAGACGTACTCCGGGATTGGCACGGAACATAGCCTAGGGGTAGGTGATTGATTGATGTTTGACGGCTTTTTCCTTTGATCCATCTCACTTGTGAACATTTCCTGCTTGCCCACTTGTCCTATAACTCCTGCATGGCTTAGCGCTGTTTCAAAGAACCTCATAGCCTAGTATTATGCTTGGCGTAATCATCGTGAGTTAAGAGTTGTTGTTGGTTTCACCATCACAATATCTACCGCCGTGAGAGCTTTAAGAATTCTAGCATCGATGGCGAAACCTTCTTGTCGATGACACGGCTGCCGAGGCGTCCTTGCTTGATAATTCCGTTTCTGAGGAGAAAAGGTTGGACATATTCGAAATGAAATGAACTATAGGTTGTAGCTGTAGGTAGGAATGGGCTCCACGACGCCGCATTGGGCTCGGGGAAGAAGCTTTTTAAGAAACGGGATGCATGTGATATTCCCGTTGGTGAGCGGTGCTCCGGGTGAAATTATATTATGCTATCTCGATGGTAAGCGAGATACTAACTATCTGGTAGCTGATGGGAACACCTAAGAGAACTGAAGGATAGTTGTCTCAGAACGAAGACGTCTCCAGGTAGAACCGGACGGTTGGTGGCCCGAATAAACCTTATCACAATGACATAAGTCGTGTTCTTACGATTTTCGGTTCTTCATGATCATCAACTTGCCTAATGACGATTAATAATTGTTCTTTTAAGCAAAGACATATAACTTCAGGCTTCTAATTAAACATTTTAGGGGTATTTTGTTCGCAAATACGTAGAGTCTTCGGTCCTCACCTCCCGTGATTCCCTTCTAGTTCTACAGGCTCATTTTGGGCCGGTAGTTCATACTTCGGTCCTCCTCCCTCGGCCGCATCGCTTTGAAACTGTGCTATATCTCTCAAATAGGGTTTATCGACGTCGACGGATTCTTGGCTTCTGGCTTTACGTTTCCTTCGCCAAAACCAGGCACATAGACCGACGGCAATAAATGCTACCGGAATTCCAACACCCAAACCAATCTTTAGACCTGAATTGTTGCTGTTGCCGCTGTTGCCGCTGTTGTCGCTATCGGCGTCTTCTGTTGACGTTGTCTTAACCGTTGCTGTGGTGGATGGGGATTCGGTGGAAGTGGTGTGTATTGTACTGGGAGTCGAAGTGGACATTCGGAATGTGACAGCGGTTCGTTCCGGGCCATAAGAGTGTATGATGCTCGGGGCGCTGTCTGAGATGACACCGTTCTCGTCGAGGAAGATGCCGTTTCCATCATCACAGCAGTGGTCATCGTTGTCACAGCAGAGAGATCCATCGGAGCATATGCTTACACGGGGCAAAACACCGCGCGTTTCATCTTTAAGGTAGATGGTTAGCAAGCAGCAATGGCGGCATTCTCTTACAGAAATACTCAATCTCGACCTCGATCCTACTGGTCCCAGTTGCGGAGGATGACTTGGTGCAAGAATATGCATTGGCAAGTAAATGCCATGAGAAACTACTCACCGTAAAGACAAATTTGTGCGCATGTTCCAGAGTCATATCGGTTAATGGCACATGGCCCTCTCAAGTAGGTATTAGGACCATCGTTCGGCTTGTGGCATAGCCGATTCGATAAACATGTTGCGTCGGCACCGCAACAAGCATTCGAGCCAGGACAGCGAGTGTTGTTTGCAAATGCAGTTCCGCCATAGCCATAGCATGTTATCAGCTTGTCTGCATTAACACCCGTCAAAGCGGTGGCCAGGAGAAGCACCAAGATGAAGCGCAACATCGTTGAGGGATGATGGCCCATAAGGGATGAACAAGTGGACGAAGCGGCACAAGGAACAGGACAGCATAGGGAGAAGGAAATGGAAGAGGGAGGGGGGGGATAAGACGGGACGTAAGAGATATTCCATCTCAACACTCAAGGACCATTCAAAGGATCTGAAACTACTAGAAGGATCACTACCATGCCCGGGCAGTGCCTGAGCAAGTCCTAGATAATTCCCCAGCAATTGCTGGTTGGCCAGGGCTGGGGCTGTTGGTTGATGTTGGTTGATGGACCTGGTGTTGGTTGAAGACCCTTTCCAGCTGAGCACTGATTGGTTTAGGGCTGTTCAGCCGTACCCATAAGTGGCTCGAGAAGGCGCCGATGAAGAATGTAAAATAGCGAGGGAGGGATCTGCATCCACTAAATTGTCACGCGACCAGTGGCGAGCATGGTTGACATCCCAATTTCGGCCTATTACTAAGTCATGGCCGGTTGAAGTATTTTCAGGTCTTCCGCATGTTATATTTCTGGCGTTAGTTTCAACGCTGCAATATGACTTCAAAGCCCGTCATTTTAATTGAGAGGCTGTTCCGAGACCCGCGTCAAACCCTCGTGCGACTGGTCGTTTTTGTCACGGTCTCCCTTGCGCTGGTCTGGGTGGCACTTCAAGGCCTGCCGACTGGATGGCTGGGCGGCAGCTATGACGCACAAGTCGACCTGAGCAACGTTACCCAGACAGTAAGATACTATGCAGAAAATGAGATCAGTGCGCCATACAAGACGAAATTCTGGGAAGTTGGGCAGAGATCAAGGAAGCTGAGCCAGTGGTTGTCGCGGGCGGACCGCATGAGGTCATGGGGAGAGGCAACAGCTAGGAAAGAGCTTCTACTATCGACAGAATTGGCCTCACTGCACCTTTTCCCCTTCCTGCAGGAACCTCCACGAAACCCTGAGTCGTATACCCCGTTGGCCGATTTGAGGAACTCTTACGACAAAGACTCGCGTGGCATTGTCATTCCTGTTGGAGGAGGCGAGCAATCCGTCCGTTTCGCCTCACACTTAATCGTGTCAATTCGAACCGTCCTTGGATCGCAGCTCCCCATCCAGATCGCCTATGCCGGAGACGAAGACCTGCCGAAAGATAGCCGCGACACGATAGCGGCGCTTAGGGGAGTGGGAGAAATCGAATTCTTGGACGTACTGACTGTTTTCGATGATGCAACATTGCAATTCCAGGGCGGTGGCTGGGCCATCAAAGTGTTCGCGGTGTTGGCGTCGAGGTTTGAGGAGGTGATTCTCATGGATGCGGATGCAGTATTTCTGCAGAAGCCTGACGTTCTTTTCACTCAGAGGGGATATGTCGACAAGGGGGCGTTCTTGTTCCACGACCGCTTGCTTTGGCAACATGCCTTCCGTGGGAGACACGACTGGTGGAAAGATCAGATCAAGGAACCGTCGGCCGAAATGAACAGGTCGCTCGTGTGGACACAGGACTATGCTGAGGAATGCGATTCGGGAGTTGTCGTCGTTGACAAATCCCGGGTAGAGGTTTTCGTAGGGCTGCTCCATGTCGCTTGGCAGAATACTCACGACGTCCGCGAAGAGGTCACATACCGACAAGGCCACGGAGACAAGGAGTCTTGGTGGCTTGGATTGGAAGTGGCTGGATCGACATACGAGTTTGAGCGGCACTACGGCTCAATGATAGGATGGGCGGACAAGGACGAAGGCGAGAATGTCACCCGGGTGTGCAGCTTCGTCATTGCTCATGTCGACCAGAACGAGCGATTGATCTGGTACAATGGCAGCTTGTTGAAGAACAAAAGGGCGGACCCGGATGGGTACGAGGTTCCGGATCATTGGATGGTGGATGGCAAGTGGTCGAAGGGCCGGACGAAGGACGATATGAGCTGCATGACGGACTCGGAGGCTTTCGAATTGACAGGAGAGGAACGGCGGGTGCTCCAAAACAGCATCAATGCTGCTAAAACGGTGGACATGTTCTTGAAAAAACAGGGAAAGCTGCATTGAGAGGGCTCCTGGTTTGAGGCCTCGGAAAGGTCGAGAGACTGGCCTGTCGCTTGTTACTGGGTCGATGGATTGTGTATCACTATGTAGCATATTTTAGTATATGATGACTTGTCTTCTTCTCAAAATGTCAGCTCAAGAGCATATGCCTAGGCGCGATTCTGGCTTCAATATCCGTCTTCGACCGTGTTCAAATCTCGCCCTCCTTTGAGAAATATTGATGGCCACTCGATGCTTACGATTGACGAGATCACTAGCCGGCTCTAGGCTTCTCACGATTTCACTCCTTTAGACCCCGCTACCATCCTATGGGTTGGTGCGGTGGATTGGATCCGCCGCTCTTCCCATTGTCACAGATAATGATCCCAGCGCAAGGTATATGATCTAAGCCTATGTTCTGAGGTCACCGTTATGGCCTGCCTGGAGGAGCTTAGGCGGCACCGCGCAAAGCTTGCGGTTCGGAAATGGGCATGAACTTTGCTAAGCACTACAGAGAAAAATGGGAGGAGTCTGTTGGAAGCGTGACAGGAGATTTGATACACACTCTGCACCTAGATAAAAAAAGAAGAGGAGAAAGTGATTGCTTCCATGCCTGGATGCTTTGCTCTGATTATCACATCCACCGTATCTCTTCGGTAATGATTTACTTCAACAGCATCAACATGAAGGAAGTACATCTTCACCCATTTGAGAAGGTCGTGCTGGCAAGTTGATGCTAAGTAACTTGGGTTGAACGCCTTCATATTGCTACCTACCTATTCTAATCATACTATCTACCTATCCTAATCATACTACCTACCTATCTAATCACTCTATCTACCTATCTACTGGTCTAACTACAAAATAACGAAAGAACAACCCTGCCTGCCCAAACGAAAGTCTACTCCGACGTATCCATCCGCAACAGAGAACGAAAGACTTGAAAAAAAAACTAAAATATTTGTTAGAATTGAGTCTGCTCGTGTTCTCTGCAGAATCACTACTCTCATACCTGAAACTCCAAAGAAACCCAAACAAACCGAAACGAAGGAAATCGAAAACGAACGTAAGGAAAACTTGTATCGGAGTAAATACCACTGTGATTCCTCTCCGAATGGATGATTCCTTACCAAGACGCTGCAGCAACGAAAACACGGAAAAGAAACGCTATCGAACCGAAAACAATAAGAACTGTAGAGTCAGCACGCTTTCAATTTCTTTCTAGACTTGATGCCATACCAAAACGCTTGTCGAAAATACGCCAAACGCCAACGCTACTCGAACCGGACCGAAACAAACGCTACCGAACCAAACGCAAATAAATCTGTAGCAAAGTTAACACTGATATGGCCCGTCCCAGAATCAGTAAGGTCATACCAAGACGCTTCGAAAAACGAAAAACATGCCGCATCGAAAGGAACCCCCCCCCAAACGCCAACAAACGCCATGCTACAGGAAAAAGAACGAAAGGACGGCTAGTCAGCCAAGAAAAATAACCTGTCGAAGTTAGCATTTCCCACGCGTTGCCTTACTTACCTGATCCTACACTGCTGTGCCAGCTTTAGTATGCTTGAGGTCTCAAGGGAGAACAGCACAACATACCTCCGTATCGCCACGACTGCCACCTAGCACTTCGATCCTACCTGTAATGACTGTGTTAGCATTTCCTCCACGACTTACCTGGTACCCTTTCGGTCTCGCAACCGAAAGCGTCGGCGGCTCGGTTCCCATCCCTGCCCCCGCACTGCGTCGTTGATCCTGTTCACTGTTAGCATTTCTCTCAAGACTTACCTGTTCCCGTCCCTGCTCCCTAGTGCGTCGTCGTTCCTGTTTTCACATTAGCACTCCCTCAAGACTTACCATAAGTTCGCGTATCGCGATCCGCTAGACCAGTATCAGCGTGCTCCATCCTACAATAGTCGACATTGCCCTGTCATAAACTACGTACCTCCGTCTCGCCTTCGGTCTCCTGAACCATGGTTAGCTCTTTAAGTTCTACAAGATTAGTCAAAGATAGATGGCTTACCAGTCCAAGGCCACGTTATCCAGCCATCTATCCGGATCGATCCGCTCGGTGGGATCGTAGATGCTGGCCGTCGATGGCCTCGGCGACCGGGTACTGGCGGTCCATCTTACGTGCCCGTCGGGCGGGGGCAAAGGGGAGGGGGACGGGGGCTCACGGTTCCCTGTGCTTTTTAGTCAAGGGCAATAGATTCGCTGCCCTACTACGTAGGCATACTCCGTCCACTCCAAGTCAATTTCGCCACTGGTGCGCGCTGCGGCACCGGTCTGAGCCGGGCGGGACGCGGCGCGGGTAGGGCCTCTTCGGGCTCGTCGACTTCCTTTACGGGTCGTGGATACCCGTACTTCTCCC
This sequence comes from Nectriaceae sp. PG4201, assembly GCA_023628695.1. Classification (NCBI taxonomy): domain Eukaryota; kingdom Fungi; phylum Ascomycota; class Sordariomycetes; order Hypocreales; family Nectriaceae; species Nectriaceae sp. PG4201. The sequence goes on from JAMAKE010000014.1 coordinate 77,022, forward strand.
CGGGCCAAGACTCCCACGTAGCGGACTCGGGGTCCGAGTGGGTCGACCCGGTCAACGGGTTGTAGTAAGTCGGTGCCGGGCACTCCGGCTGGTCTTCATACCGCAAGGCACGAGAACCATCGAGCGCCTCGGCGGCATCGACGGCGGGCGTCGCACGAGAAATCTTCGATCCAAAGCAACCCATCTTGACGTTACAGTGACCTGCACGAGCAGATCGGTTAGCAGTCACGAAGTACGAGCGGGTGATTTGATAGCCACAATCTTGAAATGGGAGAAGAATCGGTGGAACGCGGTGGCTCTTCGTTCGTGATCGGCGGCTTCACATGTCACGAACATTAGCACGAGCGAAGAGGTACATGGTCATCATCAGCAAGCAGACTTGATCAGAAATCGGTTCTTGTTTCAAATACAGCGAAGTAATCTACGTATCGGTCGTTCGTTCGTTCGTTTGTGCGTGACAGTGTGTGTACGGAGTGTGCTGGAGAGAAAAGAAGAAGAGAAGAGCGGGGAGGGGAGGGAAACTGGAGGGGTTTAAGTAGACGAAGGGTCCCACTTTAGTTGGCAGAGTGATCTGGCAGCCTGATAGGAACTGGCGAATGAAAAATTAGGAAAAAGCTGTCCATAAGGTTTTGGAAATATACGACCGAGACCTCGGAGCATCTGAGCTTCGTTATCTGAAAGGACACTTCGTGGGCGTGGATAGGCTGTCCGCGGGCCATCCGGGTTGATAACAGCACCAAATCGACCAGTAATCAAATCTGACACGACGCCTATCTGCTTGGGCGGATCTGTTGACGCAAGAATACAGCCGAATGTCCTGACCGTCAAGGTTGGATTACGACAGCGACCAGGAGAAATAGGTATGGCTGACGTAAAAAACGGCCGAGTGTCCTAACTGTCAAGGTAGGATTACGACAACGGCCATAAAGGTATTTGAGTAATAGATAGAATTGACGTAAAAAACGGCCGAGTGTCTTAAACTCAAAGGTGGGATTACGATAGAGGACATAGAGGTATTGCGTAGTCGCTAAGATGACGTGAGAGAACGGCCGAGTACCTTGAACGCAATGGTAGAATCATGACGGAGGGTCATAGAGGTATTGCGTAATGTCTAGAGCTGACGTAGACTATGTGGTTTGCTTGAAGGGCAACGTAATCATGGAAACGTCTGGAGGACGATGACGCTTTTGCCTGAAGAACACGCCATGTGCGAAATGCGGGTAAATGGGCTATAGACATGAGCTTGAATAGAAGCTCCAGACGGGAGTTGTTCAGAAAATGCCGGAGAAATATAATAAATACTAGGACTAGCTCCTCGTAGTTTTCTGTCAATGTCCTCAAGACTCAGGTACTAGCTCCCTCAAAGATCCACGAGCTTGGACCCTCGGGTAGATCCGATCGCCAAGACCTTAGATCAGATCTGCCAAGATTGCTTGTGATGTGCCATAACTAGCTCGTACAGACAAAATTTATGTGTGCTATCTACTGTATTCCAGCAATGGCCACACATTTACAACTTATTCCCTGGGATATATCACATTATGATTGCTCAAGTCGACGAAGCAAGGCACTATGAATATAGCTATAGGACAATCACAAACAACCTAGCGTGAAAAGTTTTAACCTATCACTCAATATGTCTGGCTTGATGGGGACTTCCCACTCAATCATATTGTCAAGATACTCAAATATTTTAGAAGTATATTAGAGGTATAGGGTAGGGTACCGACTATATTCCTTGTGATCCCACCATATCTACGTATGTACCCAACCGTCGCTGAGTTTCGATAGATATTGTACAAACTGATGAAGATGCGTTCGAATTTTTTATGAGCTACCAATGGAAAGCTTGGGAAGAGGCGTGAGGTTGTGAGTGCTAGATACATAGGGAAGGCCCCCTCGCCTAGTATTCTCTCATCTGCAGCATCGTATCTACCAACGCGCGATACCAAGATCAAGCAGATTGGTTCTCCGTGAAATAATGACTGCCTTAGCGTTAAAATACGACTAAGTATCTACTTGGAGAACCACCACGCATATGATCTGTGTCCCCGAAATAGTCATTTGCTGGGTCCAACAACTTACCAGGGCTTAGTGGTCCTGTTCGCAACGAGCCTCCTCCCCAGTTAAATGGATCGCGGTGCTGCCAGGTAAAAGTGATGATGATGAAGACCTTAGGGAGTGCTCTGCAAGCTGTAGGACGGAGATTCTCTGTATCCAGGTCTCCGGAATTAAGCGGCGAAAGTTTGAAGAGGTACTGCTACCAAAGAAATGGTCATGCACCTCAAGGAAATGGTCAACAGCAAGGTCTTCACTGCTGTAGTAAGTTTCCCCCCTGCATGCTATGCATTTCTTTGGTTCAAGCCTGACCGGTAATGCGTTATCATTGAGGGGGCCAATCAGAGATATCTTCCACATTGACGATGGCCGGTGGCACTTCACATAGTGTTGGCTTCGCGACCTGTCACTAAAGAATCCTAATGGCTCTGCATTGCATAGATGACAGTAAAATCGACCTTCCGACATGAACTTGAATGGAACTTGTGTTCTGGCGAGAAGGTCGATGCTACCTTCCGAGGATTGCAAGAGTTGTGCTCTATCCAAAGAGTCGAAACTTGGAATGCCAGCTGTAATCGAGTCAAGTGCGACGGATTCAGGCGATGTTTCTCGAGAGGTACGACTTGAAAAAAAAATCCCACTCTGGTTGTATCATGTGGGTCGATAGCTCATGGCTAGGGCTGGCTTCGGGAACGGAAAAGGTAGTGACCATATTAGAAATGGGGAATTCGTGATCTTGAAAGGCAGTGGTCCTTCGGACTCGCTTCCTCCGTGGACCCGTGCTGTGGCATCTGTTTTCGTGGTTCTTCAATGCTCGAAGAGATGGGAACGAAGGATACTGACAGCCAGAACTTGGACATTTAAGTGTGGGTGCGTGTGTCAGCTCATGTTCAAGCTGGAGCTTTTCTGATTCAAATCCTAATGTAACCCTTGGGCAAGAAGGCCAGCGGCAAGTAAAAGCACTCTGCTGGTGCTCTATCTTGAAGCGGTCGAGTTCTTCTTGACTGAATCCGGGTAGCTGTTGGGTTGCAAGGAGCGCTTGAATTGTATGCTGATAGTTAACGGGAACTCCGGCAAAATCCTTAATTGGTATTAGGTCCTTGCAGTCATCTGGACCTGGATGGTTAGATGTTTAATGCATTGTATTCAGGGACAAGGGCCATTACCTCCATCATTCACCCTGGCTTGGAAGGTCTTCCGGGACCTAGACTCTAAGACTGTTCTCGCAGCACGATATAATCCTTCAAATCCCTTGAGAGGTTCGAGCGCACCGGTAGGTGCTGAAGAATTCCCGGTATTTAGAACGCAGGTCTTAGTTTGGAAGCTCTCGAGTTCCTGGGGAAAGGACCCCAGCACAGATAGCAGAATCGGATTGCCAATCACCGACTCAAGCTTGACAACAGAAAGAATATAGTCAACCCAAGATTCGTTCGCGTAGATATGAAAACTGTGAATTCCTTTCAAGACTCGTACGCGGCGCTGTTCTTCAGAGTACTCTGGGCGGAAAACCCTTAGCCCGGAAAGAAGGCATGTAGTGCAGGAAATAATATGCTCCTGAGTGTTCCTGTTCTCAGAAAGGGATAGTTTACTCTCGGGGCTTTCTAGGTAGCTTCAAACCGGTTAGAAACTTGTATTGTGATTTACAGGACGACATACTCCTTTACCGACACGTGAATGAAACACAAGGTCGTGTCTCGGCGTTCTTCGATAAGCGGAGCACACATATCAAATATGTAAAGAGGCACTACATCTTCAAGCCCTGGGTTGCCAGCCGCGAATGAGATGGCGGACCTTAGTTCGGCTTTGATCAGGGGACGCTTTGCAAAAGCAATCCATCCAAGTATACTTGAAAACCTTTCAATTGAGCGGCTGTCGAATTTGGAAATGATCATCACAAGAATTCGTTCATAGCTAAGCTCATGTTAGTGGGGATGGAGGCAATCTGGATTTCGTGGACTGACAACTCAGACAACTTCCGCGGCAAGGTATTTATAGCCTCCTTGAACTCCTCGCGATTATGAAACATGTTTGTACTTAGATAGTCTAGTACCAAGCGCGCCCATAAGAACATACCTGTCTAAATCAGCAACCTGCAGCAACAGTTCAAGGCTCTGACTGGATTATATACCGTCCGCCTTTTTGGCGATTATCCGGGCAAAATCGCAGATATCGCTATCATTAATGCGCAGCTGGGCGAGCCAGTGACTGTGCACTCTCAATCTTTGGCTGGCATACGTCCAAATCGCGTTTTCAAGGGCTTCCTTCTCCTCTCCTAAAGAGACCACCGATTTCCTTTGAAGAAGCTTTTCCAACAGCGGGGAGACGCGGCATGAGATAAGCACTTTGAATACGGTGCAACCACTTCGAGCACTATTCGTTATCTTGCTCAATAACTTGACAAGTTGTCGCTGCTTCTCGGGTTCAATCTCATCCAGTCCATCTATGAGTATATGGACAGTGTGGCCCTGGCCTGGTTCACTCAGGATTGTCATTGCGGCCGTGAGTAACAACTGCTCCAACGCTGGAATGCCGGCTACCTTCTTACTAATGACAAATTCCCAGTAAATGTGAGAAACTAAGTCATCATTCGCACGAACTAACTGGAGAACGAGGGATCTGAGGATCTTCTCATACTCAGTTAATGATGCATAAGAGTAGGTGCAAAAGTGAGTGACGACTAGGGTATTGTTTGCAGCCTTGAGAAAGCCAGCGATTTGACTAGCAAGGACACTCTTTCCGGTTCCTGGGTTGCCGTGGAGACAAAGAAATGGGGTCTCTGAATTTGACCGCAGCCAAGATGCGACCGTGGTATTACTTAGAATCCAGCTGCATGTACCCGGATGCTTAGATCCTTCAGTGGCAGTCTTGTCGAGGATTGCGATTTGATCTGACTCGTCAGTTTTAAGCCAGGTCGAAATGGCTTGCAACTGATTTCCAGTCTCTTCCTCTTCCTCTCTTTTTAGCTTAGCATGGCTGTCCTGTCTCCATGCTTCTATTTTCTGCCTCGACTCCCGCGCTTCAGCAATGTGATGAGCGTTGGCTTCTTTGTCAATAAGGTCGCCATGCTTCTCGAGATCTTCGATAATGCTGTCAAAGCATCTTTGAAAGCGGCCCCAGGAAGTGAGGAAAAGGAGTCTCCAGCCTTTAACAAGTTAGTCTAGACTATGGCTAGCGAGCGACCAATATCTCACAATTTCGTCGAACAAAAACGTAGGCCTACTTATGGAACCCTAGAATATCGGCATAGAAGATGGCAAGGGTTTGCTGAAAAGGTAAATTATCTCGGAAGGTGTCGCGTAGGATCGCGAATCGTTTCACGGATTCCCCAATCTGCGCGTAACCTTTGATGATCTTCTCAAAAGCTTCTATGAAATCGGATGAAATCTGGCAAAGACACAGGTAAGCATATACACTCGCCTCTCACAGCGGTCAACAGCGATTTTGGGGAGGGTCCAAGTACCTTCAGAACCAGCTTGATTGGAGCCCACAGCCATGGAGGTAAGGAGTCCCATTGCAAAGCACTTCGATTGACTTCGAATAATAACAAGTCCGTCAAAAAAGCGGTTGCAATCGACGCATGTTCCGCAAGGATAACCGCATGCCGAGTTGGTCTTCGACGTTCAGAGCTGCCTTCTGCACACTTTCAAGGGTGGTATCCTTCAAATCTTTGGAGTCTGCAGGAGAGATTGCTTTTTCGAGATCTTCGAATGCTTGTCGAATCGTCCGTCGGGCGGCTTCTTGGCCTGGGTTTCTCTTCGGGAGGGGCATCTCGGATGAGCCGAACTGAGAAATCGCGAACTTGTAAGGTGTTTCTGGCAGGAAAAGGTCGTTGGAAGGGATGGCTCGCCCAGTTTGTTTTGTCGTGCCGCGAAAACCTCGTCCGTCGGTTGCCTTACTTTCCAGACAAGGATACTCCACCACAACCAGTGCTGGTTCGCCTCAGCTGAGCCGGTGATACGTATGCCCAACTTGCATGCTTGTTGTACCCAGAATTGAGGCCCTTCCCACATTTAATTGGTCCTCCTCGCGCCAGCAAGGCGAGCGGCTGTGGTCAATGACATTACTGATTGAGGCTTAGGTGCAGAGCCCCTTCAGCATCAACCGCCTACAACAACTGTGTGCATCCTTTCACATGAATAAAACCACCAAGCAGATTTCAAGCGCCCTCACAGTATCATGAGTCTGAACAACAGCATCAAGTTAGGTGCCCAAAAGCGCCGCCGTTTGAATCAACCCTCTGATCCAGAATATCGAGCAACGCAGCCATCAACAGTTGGAGGATTAGTGACGGGAGGAAACCTGCTGCCGACCACCCAGAATCCTATAATATGGGAAGAAGAATCCAGTGCTGAGCTCATCTCAGGAATACCGAGTAGTCAATTGCTTGACAACAATAGTTGCCACTACTATGGGGATGTGAGCATTGTTGCATCATGGCAGGGCGTTGACTGCTCGTCAATGTCTCCAAGCCTACAAAGTACAGTCACGGAGTACAAGGCTGACGCACTACGACCGGAGAATACTTTTGATCCACCTCCATTGGCGGGTGGTTTAATGAACAACATCTCCACTGGCTGGAGAACTCTGGATGTGCCATCACTATCACCCATGCACGTTGAATGTACCAACCAAGCATATGGCCAAGCTCAAAGAGTCAATTCCTTCAACCAAGAGCCACTGAGCTTAAGAGAAATCAGTTTCAATTCTTGTGGCTATCATCCACAACGGTACGACGGTTCACTCCGGCCCGATGCCAGAAGTAACGTTGAGACCTCGGCTGGAGTGACCGACCAAATCACCTCATCATCCAACTTGACCTCCATTGCGCAAGACTCAGATCAGAATCCAAATGAAATCATACAAGGCGCAGCATCGTCTGACAAGAGTGAACTGGTCTGTTTCGGTATGGTAAGTACCAACGAGTTAAGACTTTACAATGGCGTATTAACGAGAGGAGAAAGATTACTGGATTCGCAGCGGAGTGCCACCTAAGTCCAAAAGTCGGCTCGCGTGCGGAAACCTCAACTTTCCCTGTGACACTCGACACAGCGCGAGAATTCGGTTCAGATACTAATACTAGCCTTCGCGGCACCATCTCGGATGATTATCATGAGCTCCTGCAAGCCCTTATCGAAGAGACCTCTCTAGAACTTCAAGCCTCTTGCATAATTGAGGATAGGGATTTCCAAAGTAAGAAGCAGTCTAGGTTCCTTGATAGAATCGAAACCAGCTCCCTTTCTATTATCCTATTTGGACCACTCCAGCTCTGCGATGAACTGGGTGAGTTCTTTCAGGACCACGACATCTGCTTGCAAGATCCTCAAGGCTGCAGCCGAAACGTCAGATACTGCAACCCTCATCGCCTCTCTTCCACTGATGCACGATCTTGTCTAATGACATTTGATTTAGGGCTGCAATCCAATGTTGTGGGGGCTTTTAACTTGGAAGAGGTTCCACAGCAGCCAGAGCTTCTTGCTATACTTAATTCCCAGGGCGAACTTCCAGAATCGCCTCAGCCAGATACTATCCAAACCTCTCTTCAACCGCAAGTGTAAGCTTTCAATATGGTATTCAATCTACTAACGGCGTATATAGACACCAAAAGCAGGCTTTGACCTTCATGCTGAGACGGGAACAGGGATGGGCGTTTGATGGAAGCAGACCAGATATTTGGGATACTCAGAGAAAGGGTCAGCAATATTTATAAGTATTCTGGGAAATATGTGATCTCTGGAACTAATGCTCGGTTTAGTTTTATCAACAGAGTTGCCGACACGCACCAGATGGAGGAGCCACCGCGATTCTGCGGAGGAATAATCGCGGACCCAATGGGCCTGGGTAAGACACTGACTATGATAGCTCTTGTAGCCACCGATCTGCCAGGATACCAAACCGCGGATGTTCCAATGGGGGTGGGGAACGAGTCTGATGGGCCAGCTAACAACACAACACTGGTGGTAGTGCCACCACCACGTAGGCATTTCTTCAAAGACCTTATTGACATCTTTCTGACGTTGCCGCAGTACTCGATACCTGGGAGGAACAGTTGTCGGCGTATGTAATTCACTCCTCTGCAGTAAGGGAAATAATGCTAACGGGGCTAGGCACGTTGCAAAGAGTGGTCTTACATGGGACCGTCATCATGGGAAATCGCGGTTAGCTGGAGCCGATGAGATCGAAAGATTTAACCTGGTTCTCACAACCTACCATACTGTGTCGGCTGAGCTCAAGCGAGGAGACCCGATAAGGGATTCTGTACTCTTCTCGACGACGTGGAGACGAGTCATCCTTGATGAAGGTTTGCGATCCCTCAGGCGTGGGTTCAGATTTCACATAGCTGACAAACTGTACAGCGCACTTTATTCGCAACAGCACCTCGCAAATGTCAAAGGCTATTTGTTCTCTGCGAGCAACTTTTAGATGGGCAGTAACTGGAACCGCAATTCAGAATCGGCTGGGGGATCTAACTTCACTTTTGAAATTTCTGCAGGTATATCCTTATGGAGATGCCAAGCGGTTTGATTCGGACATTATCCTACCTTGGAAGGCAGGCAAGGCGGAGGAAGCTGTCAAAAGACTCAAGCGACTATCCGGATGCCTCATTCTTCGACGACCTAAGGAGGCCATCAAGCTCCCACCAAGACGAGATCTTAGATGTGTTGTTGAGTTTCAGCACGATGAGCGGCTGCTATATGACGAGGTCAAAGCCCAGGCCATGGCCCTTCGAGACGATGCTCTTCGTTATCCTGGAGTTTCTCAACCATTCAATTTTGTCAACGTCATTTGGCAGATTAACTCACTCCGCATGATTTGCAACATGGGGCTTCACTACCATTCACGACATGACTCTGCTACAACACAAGCTACCGCATATAACATGAGCAATTGGGCTGAAGTGGCGCAACAAACCTTTGATTTCGAATGTGAAGGCGGATCGATCTCTTGCCGTCTGTGTTCGTCGTTTTTCGATCCTACGGAAGCACTTCTTGGATGGAACAAACATCAGGGACATGCCGTTTTCTCTAAGTGCCTGAGATTCATTTGCGCGGAGTGCGTCCAGAAGCCACAGAATGCCTCAAAACAGCTAACCTGCGGCCACAACCCACCGCACCCAATTACTCTGGTATCGACAAATGCCCAGGGACAAGACGAAATTAATGACTTGCCTTTAATAACTGAGTACGACTCCTCGTTGAACGGACTGCCATCTAAGGTTGTGTCTCTTATGGAGCAATTGCAAGCTCAACCTTCCGGGACAAAAAGGTAACCAAGACCATTCAAGATTACTTCCAGGGCCTTGTTTTGCTGATTTGTTGATTATCGATAGTGTGGTATTCTCAACCTGGAGAATGAGTCTAGATGTCGTTGAAGCAGGACTCAGGCAAGCGCAAATATCGTACCTCCGATTCGATGGCAAAGTGCCGCAGAAGGATAGGCAAAATATCATCGACGAGCTTCGAGGGAACCCATCAATCAAAGTCATGATTCTTACTTTTATCTTGCGGAGCAGTTGGGTAAGTTTCACAGGGTTCCGCCGTTTTCTCATAAGTTTTTGACATGATACTAAATATAATTAGATTGACATTGACGGAAGCCTCGTATGCGTACCTCATGGAGCCTCATTGGTATACCGCTTGTTCAAGAGAATGGTTCGCAAAATTGTTGACACCAGACTAGGAACCCAACCATCGAAGAGCAAGCCTTAGCCCGCATTCACCGAATTGGACAGAAGTCAGAAGTTACTACAGTTCGATTTTATGTGAAGGATACCTTTGAAGAGGTAAGGAATCTTGCAGTCCCTACAGTTACCCAAATGAGCGAGTAGTGGCTAAGACTACTACAGCGTGTGATGGAGATTCAGCAGTCAAAACGCGACTTGAGCTATACACTGTTCTCAGAAGAAGGTAGTTCGGCGGGACAGTCTGAACGCCTAAAGGTTGGTGAGCTGAAATTATTTATCACCGAATAGGCTCGCTGACCAGAATAAAGTGGCTTTGCGACCTGTTATAGTGTCTTTGGCTCTGGCTTCTGCAAAACCTGCCGGGCTTTGTTGGCTTCTTTGGTAAGGGCGACCGTTCAGAGAGTAGGGGATGCAAGGCCTGGTTTCATTTGAGATGTCTTTTTTCTTTATTAGTAGAGCATCAATTGAATCTCATAGAGCTTAAATGACCTCCTATCTATGTGAATCCAAGATGACATAAGGAGCCTTAGACGCGAGCGACCTTACACCAATGCCTGAGCATGTCACGAGATGTCCATGCCAAACTGAGCTCTACTCACTCACCGAGTAGTATCAAATAGCATATACCCTTTGAAGATAAAGATAAAAGATAGTACGTAACTGGAAGTTCACGTATAGTGTCTTTCTGATGGGCATTATCTCGGTCTTGTATGCAGAGGGCGCTGTTAAGTTCGAGGCAGCTCAATAGGCATACTCTCGCCGTAACGCTCCAATGTGAATGGTGGTTGGCATATGAGAAACGGAGATCAAAGATATATATGAGTAAAAAAATAATATTAAATTGTCGAGTTAGACAATCTACTATGTTGTACCCAGGGCAGAGCTTGTGGATCGCCTCTTTGAGAACGAGACCCTAACATGGAGGTTATCAGGGTCCTCAAGCCAATTGACCCCGCTATAGCAAAACCATCACCCAAAACCAGGGCAACATCATTCTCCAAGTCAACGAAACCCAACCTCAATGATAATCTCTCAAATATCTTACCGAAATGGGGCGAACTGAGCCTTCCATAAGCCAGCCTCCCGCAAGCTTCCGCCGCGATGTCCGCGCGAAGAAAGCCAAGGCGACAGTCAACCAGGCCATCCCGTCGCTACTCTCAATGCATCCTCGTGCTCGGAGGGGGATTGAGGCTGCTGAATTGATTGTCAACCCGCCGCCAGCACAGAAGCCAGATGATTCTACGGGAACTGGAAATAAGGATACGAAAGCGAATGCAGCAGCTGCCGTCGAGTTGGGAACACCAGGGCCTAAGCTTACCCTTCACGTTGCCGACACGCTGACGGCCGCGCGCTCTCTCGCCGAACAGCCATCTCGCCCTCTGAGAAATCAAGGGAGTCATGTCCATAAGGCGGAGAGGGTAGCCATTCTGAACATGGCCTCGCCACTTTCACCGGGTGGTGGTTTCTTAAACGGTGCTACCAGCCAAGAGGAGTCCCTCTGTATGCGCACGACGTTGTTACCATCACTAAAGGACGAATACTACCGCCTGCCGGAGCTAGGGGCCGTTTATACACCCGATGTCCTGGTCTTCAGGGACGAGCAATCTGACGATCTGGACAAAAAGGATCGATGGTTTGTGGACTGCATTACTGCGGCAATGCTACGGGGTCCAGAGATAAAGCACGATGAAGCCGGGAAGGGGACGTATGAGAACCAGAAAGACCGCGAACTAGCCTTGCAGAAAATGAGGACGGTGATGCGGATTTGTCAGGCTAAAGGAGTCAAGAGGCTTGTGCTGGGCGCTTGGGGTTGCGGAGCTTATGGAAACCCAGTGAATGAAGTGGCCACAGCCTGGCGGAAAGTTCTTTTGCCTACAAAGGAGGGGAGTAATAGGTCAAAGGGCAGCAGTAAGAATAGAGGCCAAAAGGAGACATGGGATGGCATTGAAGATATCGTTTTCGCTATCAAGGACGCTGGTATGGCTGAGTCGTTCAGAGTCGCTTTTGGGGACGGACTCTTGCAGGACCAAACCACCAGCGACGGCCAAGATAGTGACGACGAAGATGATGAAGATGGCCCGGAAGACACTGACAAACAGGAGCTTCAAGCTAGGATTCGGGAGTTGGAGCAACGAATTGAGACAACCGCAAATCCACAGGTGAAGGACAGGCTACTCTCTATCCTCGTAGGTTTGACCAATCGGCTGCCCAAGGATGTAGCAAACGAGCAGGAAGAAGAGTCTGCGTCAGCGTCATCAAGCGAGGTAGATTAAAATAGCGACATAGAATGCCAACTACTTCTATCACAAGGCTTGGAGCTATGATTTCGTTGGCCTAGGTTCCCAGGCACACCAACCTAGCCAATTTCGTAGGACTAAAGATCGGGTCTTCCTAGTTAGTTGCGAATTTGGGCCATTAAGTCCTGGCATAATGATAGAAAGCAATTTGTCTTGAATCAGCGGGGACTGATACCTTTACACGCGTTGGTCATTCGATGTAACCCCGATGATTGGTACCGATATGGCAAGAGGTGCGGACACGCCGCGTGAATCAAACAGTCAGCGATTTAATGCTCATATTCGAACGGAAAGAACTTGTATTGGGTATCACTAGCGGAGAAGCCGCCGATTCATCGCCTCGTAGAATTCACATGTTTCGCTCCCTCTACCTCTATCACCATATCGTTTCGGACATATATGCCTGCCATGTCGTGGTCTCCATTCAAGCGAGAGCTACGCCGCTCTTGAGTAGAGATCACCGTCTGGATGCCTTCTGTACTTTGTTCATCTGGCGTACGTGGCAGGCCCAGCTCTGGGTCCGCCAGTTGATGGGTCGAGCTCGAATCGTCGCGCTCTTTCTCCCTGGTCGATACCATGGTCGTTGCGATGGTGGCCAACCGGATATGACTCGGTCGGCTGATCGGATGGCTGCGACCATAGGAACTGAGGAATGATCGGGGTAGTATGCGGCGAAAGATCGGTCGAAGTAATGGGAAGCAAGCTAAGATGTGTGAGCAAGCGAGTCTCAAGGGAAACTTTAACTTTCCAAGGTGGAGTGAGTTACCAGAGACGATTGCAATGTTGATCTCGACGGATCCCCACATGAAGTTTAAGGCAACGTCATGCGGCATCTGGGTAGTATTGTTGTCGTAGTGGACTGACTCAATAATGACAAACACCGAAGCAAGACAGACACTGGGCTGTTAGTACCTTGTATGGCCGCATAGTAAAGGATATAACCTACATTGCGCCGATGAGGAAGAGGCCAATAACCGCAAGTTTCTGTCCGAGTGGTAAACGTAGTTTGCCAACTTCGATTCCGGGCAAGGCCAGAATGATGATATCCATGACAAAATGCGTCAGTACCGTGCCAAAGAAGAACTGGCCCTCGTTGATAGCGCAGTGAGCGTTCTTGATTGATTTATCCCAAGTCGCCTGGATAGGAATGCACTGCAAAAGCACCATGAAAGTCCGGATGGTTACCCAAATGGCCGAAATACAGAGCATCACTATAATGGGAATCCGGATAGACGAGAGCTTGAATAATCGCCAGTAGAGCGTCAGGATTGTCAACTTTGATGAGGCGATGGAGAATGCATAGCAGAACTCGCTGCAATACATGAGAAGCCTCCCGTGGTAAAGTATGTCTTCTCGGCGGTCGGCGGTGAGCGAGGAGTCGAGGAATTGACCAAGCCACCAGCGAGTGGTCCCTGAATCGCAATTAGTCTCTTACACACGGCGGTTGAGATCTGGCGGATTCGCTTTACATATTAGCATGATGCTGTTGTAGCCGCTTGCAAATATCTTGAGAGACCTGTAAGCTTTGCTCTTCACCAGGGAACGATCATGATTAGCCTCACAAAGGCGGACACGCAAAAGTAATCATCAAACCACCAGGTAATCTTCATCATGCGCCGCGCAATCACGCGAAGGATCAGCGCCAGAACGGCAGCAGCCCAGGTGATTGAGACGGCAGCATACACATTCGATTGGAGCCCAGCCATGATTGAGACTGAAGACTCGCGCGGGTGTAGTCATTCATGAGAGGTTCGATAGTCTCTCGAGAGTCACAGACGAACAAGGCATTGATCACACAATGACCAGAATCATCGAAGACGAGAAGTAGTGGGGGGCGAAGTTCGATGGGGATGGTCTCCATTTGAAGTACCAGAGCCGCTGGTCAGCCTCCCCCTTCGCGGGGGAGGGCCTAACATAGTGCCAACCACTCCCAAGGCGGCCAGCGCATGGGCTGTGGGCTTGCATGAGCTGGACTCGCCCACATAACGAGAGATAACCAGCGGTACAAGGCTGTGCTAGCAGAGTAGCAGCGGTGCCTGATTAAATGGTGAGAGGTCGCTGGGTGATTGGCCTGGAGCCCATGGGTGGTCAGAAAACAGGTTTTTGCACCACGGCAGAAGTTGCCTAGTCTTGGCAGCTAAGTCCAGTCGGGCAAAGGATGGCGGCTCTACATGGGAGCCGTTAAGTAGCAATTCATGAACATAGACATTATCAACGGTTTGTCTGCCCACGGGTGACTTGAAGAACAGAAGATGACGGTTACGTCAATTGTGCTCGCCGAAGCCAGATGATACCGTTCGAAACCAGTACGCCTCCCCGTTTAGGAAATGTCATCGCAGCAGTTTCATCTTATGCTATCTCAAGTACCACCTTCGTGCGTGGTAGCGAAGGCAAAAGCCAAGGTGAGCTTGGACAACATGCTTGTACTCGCCCCGCTGTTTCTCACCTAACAGAAGCCCGTCCGCGCCCATGTAACGAATAAAACGGCCGCTGAAGGAGCATCATCGTTGTACTGATCCTCTAGCCAATGGTGAGTGGCAGCTCAAGTGCTACAAGTTGGTCACATTGCAGAACTTCAGCTTTTCTAGAACATGCAAAGAACAAGGAAGATTACCCGGATCGGCATGTAGCAGCAAACTCAACTCTCAGAGGTACTTCCGAATCCCTGTATCTCTACTGCTATTCCGGCAGCAAATCTATACTTCCTGAGAGGTACAGTACGTAATTCCAGGGCTGGCGACGAGCCGAAGACCCTGTCGTGGCAGAAGATGATAGATTGGCTCTGGCAGGACGAGCGTTTGCCTTCCTGCCTTCCTGCCTTCCTGCATTCAGCTGGAAAATGGGGCGAGGACACGGGCGCAGATAAGCGCCTTGTCGGCAGCCCTCCCCTAGAATGTGCAATTCGCGGGCGTCATCTACTACATTCTACTTCCAGGGAGTATTTTGTACATCGCCCGGGGGCCCTGGATGGTGCCATGTTGGGATGCCACTTAACGTTAGTGTGAAATCCGCTTGGTTAGCCACAAGCCTCCAGTTAGGGGGGTTTCTCCTGTGTTAGGTCTATAGCAGATAAGCCCTTGTCTAAACGTTACTTCGCCTTTATCTGTTATATCATTATCACAACAGAACTCAACCCCCTGGAGTCGCGACCGTTATGATGGCGTTAAAACTCGCCTAGTGGCATTTTCGCGACTGCATTTAAGTGGCTTGACCCATTCAATTTCGACTCTTTGACGTCCTCACTTTAAAAGAATTGTTAGGGGACCAGACGAAGTCCTCAGGGGCCTTTATCTTAGCCGTTTACGGGCTTCCGATGGTCCGACATCACGGACATCAGAGACACGGGCATCGGGGACCTCATGAAGCGGCAGGTGCATTAGGGGCAAGTATCAATTAATGCGAGCACTATATCAGCATATTTACTGGGCGATCAAGCATCGACGCGTCCTCCCTTTCCGCTTCCAGATTCCATTATTTAATGATACTTGTTCTTTTCCCTGTGAACATCATTTTCGAGGAAAATTTCCGTCTTGTTATTCATCTTGGCATCGATGTTCTCGCAGAGGAGGCAGCAGATCAGTCCCGTTCCTGCAAACGCCAGGGATGTCAGGGCCGTGATCTTTAAACCGTGCGCGTAGGACCACTTGAATGCATTTACTGCTGCACCAAGAATTTCATCCGTCTGAGATCCGATATGTTAGTAAAATCTTTAAATACGACAGACTTATTAGAACAGGCTTCTACTCACAAGTCCCGGGATATCTTGTAGCGTGCTCGAGCCGGTTGCGATTGCCGTTAGGAGGTCCTGAGCGCTGGAAGGACTCATGCCCAAGTCAATAGCTGCCTTCGGGACCGTAGCAGCAGCACGAGATGTTTGGGAGTTGGTAAGGACCGATGTGTAGACAGCGGCGGCCAGCGAGCCACCGGCATAGCGAGCAACACCAGCCAGACCACCTGAGATACCCAACTCCTCCTGCGGGACGCCAAGTTGTGTGAAAGCAATGCTCTCGTACTGTGCCCAACCGAAGAAAGTCTGCATGAGAAATGTGAAGGCGATCATTAAGCCTTTGTTTGTCGGCGTGACGAGAGCCATCAATCCTCCGAAGAGAGTCATTCCGCACCAAGATGCGACCAGAGTCCACTTCCAGTGTCCGATCAAATTTCCAAAACAAACGAGGAGACAGGCGCCGAATACCAGACCAAGGTTGCCAGGGAGTGTAAGCAGAAGTTCCTCAGAACGGGGAGTTTCAGGAGTTACTTCGAGCGTTAGTATCGCAGACTTCGAAGGCTAGGGACTTTTTAACTTACAATAGAACACGTTGATCATGGTCGGGTAAATCACGTTGATGCCATAATAGAACATAGTGACCTATCTCCTGTTAGGCTGGCGGATTCGCATTAAGTAAGTGACTTACGATGAAGGCCAGGATGAACGGTGCAGTAAACTCCCTCCCGTTGTGGTAACGGAAAATGTGCGGCGGGCAAAGTGGATATTTAACCCTATTCAAGAACTGTCAGTAGTTGTGCCATCAATTTCTGAAGTTAACTGACTTCGAGAACGTCTCCCAGAGTGCGAATAAGACGAGAAGGCCGAAACCGGCCACCATTGGAGCCACAACGGTGACATCGCTCGAGGATTTATACTGCTTTTTTTTAGTAATTTTCATGGATCCTCAGAAGCGGAAGTTCATACAGTAGTGTTGATGATGCCGACGAGAACCAAGCAGACGCCAGGCATGACAAGAACGCTGCCAACGTAGTCGAGTCCCTTGAGACCATCTTTCCATGGAACTCCCCTAGGATGTTTCGGAGGGTGATAGAAGAGGAATAAGCCAACAAGAGAAAGGAGCTGGGCAATGAATCCGGCCCAGTATATGTATTGCCAGTTTCGCTCCCCGGCATCGATGGCGTACTATAAAGCTATTAGCCTGAAAGCAACAATGTAGGACGAATGAACTCACTCTTCCAACAATGGGGCCGATAACAACAATGATATAAACAAATCCATCAGAGAGGCAGACGCCAATATGTCGGTACTTGTTAGGCATGAGCTCCGGGACGGAACACATGGCCATTTGACAGAAGCCGCCGCCAAAACCGCTGATAGCGAGACCAGCAATGAACTGATCTGAGCCATGGGATGTGGCAGTGACGATGAAGCCGAGGCAGGAAATGATGTTACCGGCGATGAGAAAGATTCGTCGGCCGAATAGGTCAGAGTTTCTATGAAACATGGGTTCAGTGACTTAATCACTTTCAGCGTAGAGAAAACTCACGTTCCAGCTACAAGGAATCCAAGTGAGTTTCCCGTTGTGTAAGCCGGGACTGTTTAGAACCATCGTCAGCCACTTTCTATCAGAGTCAAGCAGTAAAATCGTACCAAACCATCCAACTGCGGTTGGGTCATTCCAACCTGCGGCAAGACGGCCCTGCATTGCTGCCGTGGTTGGAACTGGCCAGAAAGACAACCCAAAGGTGGAAGAAAGAATCTACTCATCACTTAGCTGGGGTCCATGATGGGACTTCGGAAGTAGGCTTACGAAAATAACAAGACAGGTTTTCCATGTTAAAGCGATGGCATCGCCAGACATGGTAACATGCTCGCCATGGGCGAGAACAGGCTGGACTGCGACATGTTCACGCTGGTCCTCCTGCTCGACCCTCTCAATATCGTGCTTCTCGGAGACGCTACCCCTGACGGGGTCATCGATGCTGGACCGCATGTTCACAAGAGAAATCGGATTGAAAGCTGTTGCTGATTCCAGACCTCGATGAGAACCTGCACAGTTGAGTCCCCAGTTGAATAGATGTACTTGAAGTTTCCAATGGGTCGGGTTCTTGGCTTGGCAAAGCTAGAAGCCAGACCATCAGAATCACGTCAAGATAGACAAAACGCCACTGTACTCATCCAATTATCTTTGACGAGGCTTGAGAAGGTTTGGATGAATGACCTCCCAGCCAAGAAAGACTATCGCTATCTGTGATCTAGACTTGCTGAGACCGTGTCGGGTGTCGTTCTCCAGTTGTGAGGCTAAAGACATGCATGCGGGGAATCCGGGGAAATAAGGCTCAAGCTAGTCGAAAGAGTGACTAAACTTGAATACCATTTTGATAGGGCTGGGGATTTCACAATAGCTCCGATTTTGAGACCAGCACGAGATCGATGCGCCTCAGCCAGCAGGAAAAACACATCCGGAGATGTGAGTCTCTTCCGCACCCCCAATCACTGATACCAGCGAGATGAGGACTAAGCTTATGTGTAGGTTCACGAACGAGGCTAGAGCTTAGAATAGACTTCAGAGTAGGCGTATATACCAAGTCTGCAGAAGGTTCAAGGATAGCTCTATACTAAGATTCTCAAATACGTCAGGTTTAGCATCAAAAGGCTGAAATTTAAGCATTAAGCTACTTGGGCATAACTAGATTCTCGTTCTACCAATTCTAGTCATTCATTGGCTGCAACTACATGCAGTCTCTTACTTGGCCTCGCAATACTCTGTGATGCCATCTTGATCATCGATACCAGGGATACCCTTCCCAAATGCGATGAAATCTTGCCTAGACATATCTCGCATTAGATCTCAGTCTGTATCATATTTTGAATGAAAACTGGCTTACCCTGCGAAGACATTGATTCCTGCTTCATCATCCATAAACCGCTTACAGTCTTCGGTGAGCTTTCCCTCATAGTCAGGGCTCGTAAAGAATCCCTCAAAGTCCTTCCAAGTCTTGAACCATAATGTGGAGCACCCGTCATAATCCATCGTTTTCATGCCGATTTTTGCGAGACCTTGCTTCATCTCGGGAAATTGGTGGTGCTAGCAACAGTTGTCAACCACACAACCGTAGGTCAAGCAGATAGATATAAGGTTCTACCTGAGTATATCTCTGGCACTTGAATTGACCAAAGTTTCTCGAGGCCAAAGTCAGGTCGGCATGGACGTGAGCCCAGTGCTTGAAGAAGTGCTCGTGCGAGACATCATTTCGCTTCTTGAAGTAGAAGGATACTTTGACACAAGCTATTGTTCGATAAGCTCAACATATTTGCGGCACGAAATATTGGCCCTAACATACGTTGATAGTGAATCTCGTTCTCGTACTTGAATTCATCAACAGTGAAGTCATGCTCAACAGGAGCGTGGCCTTTTGATGGATCAGTGTTCACCATTGTGTCTGGCAATAGAATATGCGTACTCTGGAGAAAATGAAAATATCAGCGGCCATAATGAGCACGTAGAAGATCTGATTCAATGTTAACCAAAACTCTTGCCTCAATCTTCCATTTTCCTCCTGAGTACGAAGTACAAAGTATCACGCCTCGCCTTCACCAGGATATCGTTTTCCTAGGAATTGAGCTAAGGCGGTCCTTGGTCCATGTGACACAAACGAAAAAGGTTTATTTCGCAGGGTCAAGGGAAGCTAGCCATAGCTCATCTATAGCGCGATGCTAACAATTGATGGAAGGCAAAGACAGCTGCAGCCATCAAGGAGCTTGACACTTGATCCAAGCTCCCGGGGATCTGATCCCAGCCGTTGTATGGGCCCGTCCGGGGAAGCGGGGGAGTAAGTGGGGCCTCCGGCCCGGCACCCGGTACCCGAATCGGGCAAGCAGAGTAGTGCGACTCCTCCTAAGCTTCTGGACGAGAAATGGACACTTGTGTATTTGCCTCAGCGGAGTGTTGCTGCTTCAAGTTGCCTTGGGAGACATGCAAAATGTTTGATCGTCACGGACAAGTCGCGGACTGCTAAACGGAGAAGAATCAAGTCATGAGCTACGTCAGAGCAATACGTGCAAGGCCTAATATTTGTCCCTAAGTAAATGCCATATATTCCACTACGCGACAGGGCTAGAACTCTGTCCTTGTCAAAATGACAATGCTAAGCTCCGTTCTGCTTGGCCTTATGCTCCTCCAGCCTGGCGATCTGATTCTCCATCCTCGTTGCCTCTATTACCTTCCTCATATTATCATCGCAATACTCATGCTGGTCTCGGAAATAAAACTTCTCTCCGTTGATCTCCACTGCAAGCCCGTAGTCGCTCCCCGCCTTAACGGTGCGGCCCCGTGCATCCGTCATGTCCCCACCCTCCGTGAGCATCTCCACGGTTGAGGCTATCCGCGAAAGCGGGGTGAAGTACTCTTCCGGAAATGTCGTCCACTCCTTGTCGTTGAGCAGATTCGTCTTAACTGTCCCAGGGCACGTCGCATAAACGCGGATACCGTTGTAGTGGTGGTACGAAAATGCAATTGATCGCATGAAATGGATGACTCCGGACTTGGAGGCTGAGTAGATGGGGCAGTACTCGGATGCGTACTATCTGCAGTCAGCATTTTGGCACATTCTCAGTGCTTTTCAAGTCATTGGCCAAGGTCTAGTCCTAGATTCTAGACCACGCGAAGTTGGAATGTCATCATGCAAAGAAATGAGACTCACCAAGCCGCCCACACTCGCCGTCATTACCAGCGACGCATTCTTCCCTTTATGCGGACTGCGACGGAAATAATGCAGCGCCAGATAACTTTGATTAATCACAGCCTTCAGGTTTACATCGAGACTCTTCTGGTTGGGCTCAGGTGGAATGCCATCAGTATCCGGCGTGTCGTAAAAGTTATCCCTCTCAACGATGCCCGCGTTCGCAAACACAAAGTCCAAGCGACCATTCTCGGAGAAAACGGCCTTGAAAGCTTTGGAGAGAGACTCCCATGACGTTACGTCGACTTTGTGGAATTTGGAGTTGGGCAACGACTGAGTTACTGCGGCACCTGCTTTCTCATTGAAGTCTAGAAGGTGGACGGTCCAGCCTTTGGGTGCCAGGGTCTGAGCAACGGCAAGGCCCATGCCGGAGGCACCGCCTGTGATAAGGGCGACTTTTGTATTCGACATTTCGCAAGCTTTATTGGTTTCTCACGTTTAAAACAATCCTGGTTGTGGGCGAGTGTCTGGGCCGAGGACCGTTTTTATACAAGCGAGAAGAGAGCCTGATTGTAGAAATGAATGGATCTTACTTCCAACCGAGTCAAAGTTCGGCTGTTAAGGCTTTGGCTGGGGAATTGTCCTGCAAAGGTTCCATTTAGCCCATCCGGAAAACAGTTAGCAGCGGAAGGCAACCCTAGATGAACTGGAGAAGCCCGTTCTCCCCGCATCTTCCCCGCAATGATCGGGGTGGGAAGACCGCTAGAGCTGAATCAGAGGCTGGAAGCTAGCCAGAAGCAGCGGTGTATGAGACTCTACCTGCTTATGGGTATGCATCCCTCCTCAGCTGTCAATGCGAATGGTGATTTTGGTGCTATCATGGCTACTCGGCTGACGTGGAGTAGAAAGTTGTCTATTAAATAGGTTAGATCTAGGCAGATTTACCCAAAGGTTCTTCGTATATGCATAGTACTTTTAACATATCATTTACGTTTTGCGAAGGTTAAGAGGGTAGGATCACCGTTCAAACTTCCAGTGAATCTAACAAGTCTCTAATATTACAGTCTTACCACCCATATCAATGACAAACACATATACATGCAATGCTTCTCAAGATTAGACGTTACTCTAGCCTTGAACTCGGTCTGTACACGAGTCGTGGGACGGTTTGAAATGCATTCAATAGTCACACGATGTGGGGATGTTTCAATTGAAGAAAGCTGTTATCTGTAATCACATTAGAATTCCTATATATACGGATCTCAGGAAAGGTTCCCATCACCGTCCATCATCTCTATCAGCAACAAATGCGATTCATAACTCCATCTATTTGATATGACTCCTCCAAAGGCTCAAGCAGCCCATAGCGTCTTCCACACCACAGCAATCCTTCTCCACCTCGGGACCGTCGCTCTATCCCCTGTTCCACTTCCGCCGCCTTCTGCCAACACCCTTCCGATTTCCATATAACTCTCAACGGCAACCATCATCGCGCCTCTCACTTCCCTAGGCAAGTAATCCATCTGCTTCCGTGAAGCGCGGTATTTCGCGAACGCCTTGCCAAGAAGTCTTTTGCGCAACGTTTCGACTTGAGGGCCGTAGGGACGGGAGATGACCTTTTCTGATGTGAGACCCTCCTCCTTGAGCCATGCATCGGGGAGGTACACGCGGTGCATACGGGCGTCGACGGCGATATCCCGAGCGATGTTGACGTATTGTAACGCAATGCCCATTTCGCGAGCGGCGGCGTAGACGAGCGATTTGTCTGACTGAATATCAGGTTGGTTGGGTCTCGAGTAGTAGACCAAGTCAAGGCAGAGTTGTCCAACGGTCCCAGCGACGTCCGCAGCATAGCTCTCTAAGTCGGTCTCATCATGGATAGGAGATTCAGGAGACAGGGCAAATTTGACGTCGGTTTTGAAGCCATTCAGTAGTCCATAAAGAGGATCTGGTTGGAGGATGGTGGTCGGAAGCAACTCTAGGCCTGAAACTGCCGAAAAGGGGAAGTTTTTGTGGATGTAATCTTGAATTTCGGAATCCGGTCGGTTATTGTAGTTCAGTTCGAGGTGCTTCCAAAGTTTTTGAATCCAGAAGATCGCCTCCACGGGAGTCGAGTCGCCGTCCACGAGGTCATCTGCGATACGGCAATAGGAGTACCTTTATGTGTTAGTATTATGCGTCTAGGATCAGTTCAACACTTACAAATGAGTCAAGCTAATGCGAAGGCGACCTGGGAACACAGAGCTTGACAAGTAGAAGCTTCTACTTTTCTTACTCAATCTCGTTACCGCTTGCCGAAGTGCAATGATACGGTGCATATCAAAATCAGTGGACGGCGTGGCCCTTGCTCGGAGTAAGGCCATTACGGGGAGGGAATCGGCCTCTTCAGGGAATAGCTTAGGGAAGGCATCGCAGACAGCTACAGCTCTGTCAAATGCAGCAATGCCGAACACGACAAGGGTATTAGAGGCAACGAAGAAGATCGCCTCTTCAATATCCAAGCTCCCGAAGAGTTGGGCTCCTAGTTTAGTGCCTGTCTCGATGGTCCACACTCCATTGCGCAGAGATAGTTCGTCCACCAGCCATAGATACAACGTCGGTATCAAAATCGGAACCACTGTGCTTGTCCAAGGCAACGCCAGCATGAACTCTCCTGTGAGAGTCCAAGTGAAAAGAGCGAAGGGACAAGCCCATGCCAAAATGAGCCCTAGGTAAGTACCATCACCTCCCAGGAAGATGAGATAGGAGCCCGCAATCGAGAGCCCAGCCAAGAGTACCTGGCCGTAGATCTTCCACCGAGTAATCCACTTCGGAGTTGTGGCGGGAGAGTTCAAATACTGGGCATGGAGGACCGGCTTGTTACAGAAGATATACAGCAGTGAGGTGATGTAGGTTTGAATCACAAAAAAGAATAGCTCTTCAAAAGGAATGTCGAACAACGAATACCCGAGAACCCCATCTTCGGGATACGTCCATACACCCGTCCGAATTAGGTACGAGTCCCAGGGGATGGTTGCCGTGACAGCGATAGTCACAAGGAAGAGAATTCGGATAAGGTCGAGGCGTGTGAGAAACGGGCGGCCGGCGATGGTGAGGAAGATGGCTAGCGGGATGGTGAACTTAAGATGGCTACATAACATGAGCTTAGGACTAAGCGGGCATCGGAGATTTGTGGTTGTTATTAGGGTGTTGGTGAGGACGCAATGAACTTACACGAGTGCGTAGTCGAGCCCCATGGTGCCGAAGTGTAGCGGCTTTCGTCGAAGCTCGCTGGGAGAGATCACAAAATCCCTGACTCAAACTATCAACAAAAGCCTCAGCAACCTTTTCGCACAAGCTCAACGGCGCATGAAAACACGGGACGGGGGCTCTCGGGGGGGTCATGCACGTGGTTATACAGGACTGTAAGTGCAACAGGTGAATCACCATTATCGGGGTTCGGGGGGTGAAACCTCCGTGTCCTCCGTTTGGTTCGTACCTGAATAAGGGTCATTGACTTCATCACTGCTTACGACCCATCCGCTTGACCCTTCTGTGGTCATTAGGGGTCCCAAAGGGGGTTGGGGGAAAGTCTATGACACCATCAAGTGAGACCCTTGATCTGAGTTGATGGAGCTAGGCGGTGGGCCACGTGAGGGAGCAGCGATTGGACATTGAGATTTGATATCAAATCTTGTGCGAGGACGGGTTAGGATATAACGGTCTCCGTATTAAGAATGACGGCAAGTGATTGTTGATGTGAAGACGTTTAGATGTCATTGAAATAGAGTTGTGATCTGTGACCTCATACTGTATAAATCATTTGAGAGTAGTAACCAATGACTGCACTCCTACATTCCAAAGACCAAGGGGACTTTCACGGGTCTTGTATCAAAACCGCGAGTTTTTCATCTGCAAATTCATTGGATAGGCACAATGAATGGATCCTCATTTCTGAAGACCCTGACGTTAGAGATAGGTGCCAAGCGATCAGAACTTCATGGCACACTACTGCAGATGTCTTTCGCAGAAATCCTTCTATGAAAGAGATAAGAGCTAAACGTACATTAGAAGAGTTCGGAAACTTTTTCAGTTATTTTCGCTTATTTAACTAAGTCGAGCATATCAAACCATCGCCCTGCCATACAAAGAAACATGGAAAAGACATCAGCGCGCTAGGCGCTTGTTGTTCTCATTGCCGACAACACTAGGGTAGCCGACCATGTTCAAACCTACTCTGACCACGACCTCAACCTTCTCGACCTGACATGCGGGCATTAGATTCTGTATAAGAATCATGGGCAAGCATGGGTATGAAGGATGGAGCTAGTGGGTTGTACGAATACTAAGCGGTGTTTCCGAACTGCTGGGGTGGAGGAAATGATGGAGGAGGCGCATATCCATGAGGAGGCTGTGGATGTTGGTTGTAAGCAGCTGGCTGCTGTTGGTAGGAAGAGTATCCCCGTCGGAATCCATTCCCGTTTCCATTTCCTCTCCCACTTCCACCGCGGCCACCTCCTCGCCATCCAGTGCCTCTACCTCGTGGGGTCCAACCGCTACGAGGAGCTGATGCGGAATAGCCGTTGGAATAGCCGTTAGAATAGATGTTTGAGTACCCATTAGTGTACTCATCAGAGCGTCCGATAGTGGGCGCTTGGGAAGTGTTGCCGTTGTAGCCTCCCCTACCGCTCATCGCGCCCCTAGTTACAGGAGGAGTGTCATACTCCTTGCCCAGCTGTGGCTGCTGCTGTTGTCGCATTTGGTTGCCTGTCTGGTTATCTGCGCTGTCCTGTCCACCAGCGCCCTCCGTGTGCTCTGCCGAGCCAGATGATGATCCACCACTTTTGCCGCCGCCCCAGCCTGACCGACGACCACCACGCACTCCACCACGCACTCCACCTCGCCTCCACCGATAAGGCCTTCGAGATCCTCGTGGCTTTCGATCAACGGTAAACTCAATCTTTTTGACAGGATCTGCCACCATTGGATCATTCGTGAGGCCGTATTTCTCCAAATCGTCCGCATTGGTAGTCCACGCTTGGAACACATTCTCAAGTTTTTCAAGGTGTTTAACCTCAGGGACCCAAGTGCGGACATAAACACCATTCTTGTCATAATCAAAAGCTTGTTTGACTGGATTGAAGATGCGAGCATCTCCTCGGGGGTCATTGCCAACTCCTGCCACATACTGCCAGTTCGACCAGTTGGAAGACACATCATAGTCAATCAACATCATCTCGTACCACTCGGCGCCATAACGCCAGTCAATCTCCAGGTGCTTTGACAAGAAACTGGCCACGTTTTGACGTGCTCGGTTTGATGTGTATCCCGTGAGATATAGCTCACGTTGCGAGGCGTCAATAAGGCCCATGCCCGTTCTTCCCTCAAGGAATCGATCCAGGATAGTCTTTACGCCTGCGGGTGACGGGTCTTGATCCCCTGGTGCTGCACTCTCATCCGCCGACTTCCATTTCTTCTCGTTCTTCTCGCCCTGACGGAACCCATACAGCTTGAATAACTTTGAGCCAAACTTCATTGTGCAGAGTCGCATGTAATCACGCCATAGCAACTCGAAGCGGACGGCTTTGGTTCCTTCATTCTCGCCTTGATTGTAACCACTTGCCTCCTGGTAGGTTTCATCTTTTCCATCCTCAAGCTTTACTAGCTCCTCATGAACCTGGCGTGCTGTAATACACCCAAGGGCTAAGTAGGCTGAGAGTTTGGTACTGAAGTCTAAGCCGACCAACCCATTTCGACTGTTTTTGTAGTTCGTCATCGCGCCAGACTTGACGAGGTGACGTACGCGGTCCCAGGCCTTCCCTTCGCCGCCTTCAAACGGGTGAGCTGTTTCGGCATCACGGGGATAGACTGGAGGATTGACCAGTATGTTTTGAAGGGGCCGTAGAAGGCAGTCCTCGAGCTCCTGAAGACTGTCTGGCATGACGAAAGGGGAGCTCTGAGGAGGTATAGACGCTGGTTGTGGTAGTAGGGTAGACGGAGACGGTAACGATGGTCGTGGACGCTGGCGAAGAGGTTCCTGTGTCTTCCGGAACGTTGTAAAAACATCAGGAAGATCTTGGGGCCGTTTCAGTCCAATGTCCCGACTTCGATTTGGGTTAGCAAGAAAGTCAAGTGAAACAGTGTTTGGCAACCTACTGATCGATGAAGTATTTCTCGTCGGCCCACAAGTTAAAGTCAATGCCATTTTCAGAACAAACTGAGGCCACAGCGTTCTGCTCCTGTATCTCCTCATCGGAGTACTCCTCCGTCATCCATACCGCATCGACGCTTTGTTCATTCTCCTTCAATGATTCGATGATGTGGTTCAAAACATCTGCGAAACTTCCAAAACGCAGGGCTAAACCACTATTGGAGGCTTCGAGGGTGTTCTTCAAGTCCCAAACCGACTGTGCAAGGAACTTGGCCCGGTGTGGGCCACATCTCCAAAACTTGGCCACCTTGCTCATAGCTTGGGGATAAGGAGATGTTTTGCCTTCGGCTAAGAAACCTGAGATTTCGATCTGGTGGGGCGGAAAGACAAAGACAGGGAGGAGGTGAGTGAAGCCATGATCCGGAGACGTTGCCAAATGGTGAAGGATGGGGTTGTCTGAGGCTCTGAGGTCCCGCCGGAAGAGGTAGATCAGAAGCTTACTTCCCGCCATTGCCATTGATAGTCGTAACTCGGAGGAAACTAGGGGCCAGGGTGCTTTAATGTAGTGACTTCAAGTCAGAAGAAAAGTTGTAACTAGCGAATGTCTCTCTTGTTGCTGAGTAGTCGAAGGGTCTAACTAGGATAATAGACCAGCGATGTCTCAACTAAGACCTATGTGGTCTTGATGGGCGAAGAGGAGGGCTCGAATATAAGGGCTGTGGGTCAGTAACCTTGGGCCTATGTAGTAAGGGGGTCGAAACTCCTCGACGTCAATAACGAGTTGGAGTCCAGATGGTCTTGCCGCTCAACGGCTCCCGATGAGACACAAGAAGAACAGTAAGAACCAAACGGATGCCGCCACTAGCCTAGAAGCTTAGCGTAGTCGGTTGGATGTAAATTGGAGTTGATGATGGCATGAGTCTGGGATGCGAGTATGCATGAGGCCTTGTCTCCCATGACACTGCTATTCTTGTTTTTTTGGCCTTCTCACCACTCTGCTGGGTTCTCGAGACTTGGTCCGTGATCTGATCAGTAATGCGATGCGATGCGAAAATCCCAATATTGTAGGCGATGTAGGTGACAATGGGCCGGGATAGCTGATGCTGAGGAACCGCGATCTGCTCTCCAAGATGAGGCGATGAGGCGTTCCGATCCTGGTTTGACGGCCAGAGAAGGGGGAAAAGAGGATGAAGAAAGAAAAGGGAAGTCCGGAGACAATGAGGTTGGACTCGGGCACCTCCAGGAAGTTGGGCCTGGCCCCAGCCGAGAAGGAACGCCATGGTGGTGGTAGCGATTTGTGAAGCCAGTTCGGACTTGGAGCAGTCGCTGACTTACGATTCCCACGACACCTCCAGCATTCTAGAGATCGGACCAGACGCAGGCGGTTTAGCTCGCAGGGGGGGATCCATCAAGGACCCTGGACGCTAAGGGCGCCGACAGGGGTGGTTCTGGGGCCATCGCTAGCGCTCACGCAGCCGAAGCTACGACCATTCAGACGCCAGTAAAAGATATTGGACCCTGGGATGGAACCCTAGAGGCGGTGATGACGAAGTTGCGACGCTGTGTGGGTGGTGGGAGGTTTATCGTCTCTCTATCACGCCTCACTTTTCTGCTGCTCTCCCCCTGTATTACGTCGCGCCAGGGTCGAGATCTGTCGTCGCACAGCTGCTTACCAGAGCGTGGGAACACGGGTAGGGACATGGCCCAGGGCCGAAAAGGGTAAACATCTTCACACACACGCCTGCGAGGCTACACGGGCAGCCTCAAGAGGTTCTGAAACTTGGAATTGTCGCCGTTACACCGCTGTGGGGGAATTCAAGGCGGCTGACGGCCCAGGCGATGGCGTCTGTCAACGGACAGCCTCAGTAGACGCTTTGCGACGCTACTTTGCTCAAAACTCCCTCTGATCTGCACGGAGGGTGTTGGCCACTCCCCATCGACACTCGATCGAGGCACCACACGCACAGCATCCACCATCGTTACATTTGTCTGGTTTTCAGGTGAAATCTTTGTTTCTTTTTCCTTCATGGGGATTTGGCCCGGAATTGGCATTGCTGGGCAAAATGCCGATTCTCGAAAGGATCTTGTGTACCCAGGGATCGTGGGCCACCGCCAATTGCATCCCATGCCTTCCGCCGCCCCCTCCAACTCCCTTGCACCTTGAACTTGCTTTGTGGCCCCCCAGGCTGCAACCAGTAGTAATTATGAACAGCGTTTATTCGTTTGTCTCGGATTACTTTACCCAAGGTCGTACAGGCTTATCGAGATAACGAAATATCCCAAACGGCCCTATGAAGTCGAATTGGCTGTTAGGCTTGAAGTGCAGCTGTAATGCCCATCTCATAATTCAAAGACGCGCCACAGTTGACTATATGTTTGGGGGGGGGGGGGGGGGGGGGGTTCTATCAAGAAACAAAGTGTAGCATATCAGACAAT